>LPNX010654206.1:58168-172755 GCA_001517045.1 Pseudotsuga menziesii | reverse complement strand
TGATAGAGGAAAAAATGTTAATAGAGTTAGAAGGACTGGAAGAGAAATGAGATTGCATGCTCAGATAGGAGATTATGACATGACTGATATTATTTTAGACCTAGGATTAGAAGTGAATTTCCTAACTAGGCAGACATGGGAACAAATGGGAAGACCTACGCTTGAATGGTCCCCTATACAACTGAGATTATCCAATCAGCAGAATATTGTGCCCTTGGGAATATTCCCTAGTGTACCAGTGGACATTAATGGAGTCAGTATCTTAGCAGATTTTGAAGTCATTGAAATAATTGATGATAGCAACCCCTATCCAGCATTGCTAGGAATTGAATGGGCAATAGAGAATGATGCAGTAATCAACCTGAAGAAAAAACAAATGACTTTTGAAGGAAAAGGCTTTAGAGTCATAGTTCCATTGGACCCTTCTCAAGGAGAAAGGTATACAGAGCTAGTCAGACATGAAGATCAGGATGTGTTAGATCATATTTACAACATCACAACCAAATAAGAAGACTATGTTAACCCTACTATTGAAGGTATAATGGATTGGTAGTGTGACAGTTCTTGCATGATTGATTCAGGCGAAGGCCTAGAGCATTAGCAGAATAGAATTTATGAACTACATGGACACCGATGTGCAAGAATTACCAAGTCTATCAGATGGGTTGGCTCACAGACAAAGATCTTGCCTACTTTTGATGGCTTGACAGACCCTGAATATTTTATTGCACAATTCTTAGAGCAAGTACCAGATTCACAGAAAATGGAGACTCTAGATTCAGCATTCCGAGCCGTAGCTGCCAAATGGTGGAATGGTCATAAAAATCATATGCCTAGTTGGAAATCTTGTCAAAATATTCTTCACCTGAGATTCATGGATCAGCCTCAGGAGGTGCGAAGCAGATTTAATGGTAAGACTCGCCCTCAAGAACATTTGGAACAGTGTTATGAAGCATGGAAGCAGGTACCTTGTGAAGAATGGGTACATAGGTTTGTACACACTCTGGAACCTATAGAAAAGAACTGGTATGCGGAGGTCGAGCTTCTCCATGGTACTGTAAGTTGGGATAACCTTGTTGATAGTTTTGTGCTCAAATTTTCTATTAATGAGGATTTCCCTGTTTTGGACGCAGCTATTAGGTTGATCCATACTAAGGTGTTTGATGATAAATAATTAGCCGAGTACCAACCTGATTGGAAGGAACAATAAGCTAATGCAGTAGAATGTTATAACCTCACCATTGATGAAGACGATGACTCACGCAACATTAATATTCCTGAGTCAAAAGGACACTGCGAAGAAATACTGTCGAGGGTCGAAGCTCGAAGTTCTGTCAAAACTGGTGCCATGAAGTGTCGAAGGTCTGTACTGTGTCAAAGGTCCTTATTTGTGGAATAGCCAAAGTTACTGGTTGTGCCGAAGAGGAAAGGTGTGTCGAAGCTTAAAATGTGACCATTGGAAAAAATCAGATTTGGCGGCGCCGGTACGTTAATTGCATTAATTGTTTGTAATGATGAGATTTTAAGGAATCTAGCGTCGTTTGGACAAAATCTATAGCTGCTCTATCAGATTTGGTGCCTTCAATGCAGAGTTATGACATATTTGGTCGATGGATTCTATAAGAAGACACCTAGGCCTGCGAAGTTCGCATTACGCATTTCCTTGAGTTTTACAGTTCAGTCCATGTCATCTGATCGCGAAGTCCAGGAATTGTTGAGTGAATTCAGAGAGAGGGGTCTGCAGAACCTTATGAGCAATCCACCTGCATCTGCACCTCACGAAGAGAGTCCCATAGTGCCCAGTCAACCAATGCAGACACGATCAACCAGGAAGAATTTTAGGGCAGAAGTTCGTTCTAAGCGGAACAAATAAAGGAACCAGCCATCAGGAAAGACACCATAGGATCCCGTGATGAATCCTCCTGGATAATTCGAAGACCTTGGTGAGGATGAGAATGTTGCACCACAGCGTCCACCATATATTTCGCCTATGTGACCAGGAGTTCAGCCACCTCAGCGGACATCCAAGTTCATGTTACGCACCCCATCGCTGCCACAGGGTGTGCACTTGGTCGAAACAATGACAGGAAAAATAGACTGGATGAAGTACGCAGACCACGATACAAATGACCATGGGAAATTTCCATAGTTCACACCAGGGAAATACCTGCACTCTATCCATTATTTGGAGACCAGTACGATGCTACTGGAAGTGAAACAATGGGATTTCGTCTTGGAGTAAGCTAGCCTGTTGAAAATGCTCAATGTTCTCCACTTTGTCATAGCACGCAGGTGACCATAGTGGTCAAGCAGCTATTGGTGTTGGTGCATGATGGGAACCTATGGATAGGAATCCAGCACGTTCCTATTGATGGAGAGCTCATTCATAAGATTACAGGCTTGCTGAAGGAAGGGCCTGATCCTGGCATTGAGTTCGTGGGAAAGCATGAAGACACGAAGCTGGAGCAAAGCATGAAGGAATGCTTCGGCCTAACGAAAGGAAAGCGAGGGTATCAAACCTCAACCATCCGGCATCAAAACATTCGCTTCGCCACAGAGCTACTAGCATGCAAGCTAATGCGGAATTGTATACCGAATGAAGTATCTTCCCTGATTGTCAGTATTGCTGTGAACTGTGCCGAAGGCTACAGTTACAATTGGGTAGCGTACATTACCAAGGAGTTCCTTGAAGATGTCCGCGATGCACAGGAGAAAGGTAGACCCTTTCATTACTCATGGTTTTTAGTGCTTATTGCACTGGTAGGATGGAAAGAACCTACCGAGGCACAGTTTGTTGATGTGCCTCTACACATGCCTAGCGCAGCAAGATACGCATCTATGTGGGTGTCACAGGATAAAACCTTCCAGCAGATAACGAACTACGTGTTTTCCTTCTATGCAATGAATATTTCCTATGAGATCCTGAAGACACTATGGCTCAGTAATGAGCTATTTTCTCAGTATGCGGGAGTGGCTAACTTCAGGGCTAACATGAATCATGTCTTCATCCAGGCCCTCGCAGATAGCAAGCACAAATGGTCGAAGTTGCCATATGTGGTGAACGAGGAAGACATCCTCACAGTAGTCAAGTAGTGGACGGCTGAATGGATGAAGGACACAGGAACAAAGTCAAGCATACCAATCCCCCCAGTGACAGATATGGGTGTAGGTCCTAGTTAGGTGCCGCATAATGACCCACTCAAAGAAAGCAAAGAACAAGATGAGTTGGAGCAAAGAAGAGATGACCAGGGTGGAGATGATGAAGTTGATGAAGAAGAAGAAGAATCGGTCAAAACCATCTTCAACCCCAATCGCCTAGATAAGTGCAAGTCTCCCGAAGCAGAGGAAGTAACGAAGCCTTCGTCGAGAAAGAAAGCTAAGGCATCGAAGGGAAAGAACATCATTGAAGAGCCCGCTTTGACGATGGAAGAGCTTGATCAGGCTCTGACAAGGTACATAGAAGCATTAACCAAAAAGTGGTCAGAATTCGCAGCTACACATCTTGATGCACTCTCGGGCGTAGCGCAGCGAATTACAGAACTCAAGGCATTAGCAGAAAGATCAGCGACTGGCGCTGCAAAAAGTAGTGCCCCAGCAAGCACGCAACCAGATACTCAGTAATGTCCAACTAGAAACAACAGAGGACAGGTCCCAAGTGGGGCCCTCATAATAACTGATGCAGCATCCCGATCGCAGATGAGTATGACTGTTGAGATAGACTATGCCAAGTTGTCTATGCCGGAGCTACATCTGTGCCAATTGGCAATTATGAACGAGATCCGAGAGCGAGATAGCTACTCACACAGGCAGTTGGAAAATTCCATGAAGCAGAGTGAGAGCCTCGTAGTGCAGTTGGAAGAAGCTGAGCAGAATAAGAGGGAAGCAGAAAGAAAGCAGGATGCACTGGCGCGAGTATTGGATGAGGCGTGTCAAAGTCTCCCTGACTTCGACATGCAGGCTGAAGAAGAACCAGAGCAAAGAATCGCGAAGATGAAAGACTATGCACAACAGTCTTGTAGCTTGATAGAAAAGATGTAAGCATAGCATGAGGCTCAGATTGTGGAGCTTCAACTTCGCATCATTTCGGAGAGTCCACCAGAGTTCAGGGAACAGCGTCGCAGGGATATTCAGGCCTCAACAATGAAGATATCAGATCTTGTGAGTAGTGCATCAAAGTTGCTATATGAAAGCATCAAAGCCTGGGAAAACTTACAGGACCACCTAGAAGTGGAAAATCTATAAGAAACTATCAAGCAGTGACAGACAGAGCTGGATGCAGTAAAGGAAAAAATCAAGACACTGCCTCCTATGCAGAAGATGCTTAAGGTGAAGCAGAGCAATGAGCTTCAGTAAGAAATTGAGTCTTGCAGAAGGAAAGAAGCACTGTTAGTGAACTCTATGCAGCCTCTCATTAACGAGGCCTTGGAATTGAGCACTGCTGTAGACAACCAGCTCAAAGTTTTGAAGGAGTGTGATGCATTCGCATAGCAAAAGGCCAGCGAAGCATCGTCGATAACATTGCAGGAGATTGTGGAGAAGGAGCAAGAAGCCAAAGATATCATGCACAACCTCAACAAGAAGTTCACTATCTTCACCAACAAGATTCTCCCACCAGAAAAGTAGTAGAGTGCCCTGGGACGGGACACTGGTGAGTCTTAGGGGCCTGTTGGGGCGAGGACCTTAAAGGTCCTTAATTTTGGAAACTTCGCAGTTCTGGTGCGAAGCTTGTAAGCGGAGTTGCGAATCAAAATAGTATTAGGGGTTTCGGGGTTGGGTTGAAGCCCCTCCTTTTTTAATTAACCCATGGTTTGAACGCATGGTTTTTAAGCCCATGGTTTAAACACATGGTATTGTAATAGTGCACTTGTATAAATAGGCACTTATGTAAAGGAGAAAAGATATTTTTTGAAGGTTCTTTTATGATGATAATTTGATGCGAAGAAGCTAAGGCCTCTTTTTGGGGTTTAAGGTTAAGTCCCAGCTGTGTGCATGGATGACCTCTACAGCTGAGTGTGCAGAGGGTTTTGTAAGAAAGGATCTGCAGCTGAGTGCACAGATCGGAGAAAGGTTCTACAGCTAAGTGCGTAGTTTTGGGATTATTGAGAAGACCTGCAGCTGAGTGCGTAGATCAGAACTGTTGTTTGTAAAGAGTTGAATAAAACACAATTTTGTGGACGTAGCCCCTACACTGGGGGTGAACCACGTACATCTTATGTTGTGGTGGTTCCTTTTTTTGTTTGTGTTGTTTTGTTTTATGCATTTGATAAGTAGGTGAATGCTAAGTAAGATATATGGTTAAGCATTAACTTCACTATGAATTCCCAGTTAAGGGTTAAGCAAGTAACTATTTGTTTATCTAAACTGTGAAGCTAATTAAGTGACTGTCGAAGCTCTATGTTGTATGATTAATAATTGTTAAGGATAAAGGTACAGTAATATCCCTCTTTTGCCTGCAGAAACCTGATTCTATGGCACCCCATAGCTATTTCAGGTGAGACTGCAACCTGTTCGCAGGTTGTTTCCAAAAGGGCCAACACTGTGGGTCTTTTTGTTGGTTAAAATAATAGTATAAGAACCCGGGTCTGCCCTAAGCAACCAACAACGATATTTATGGTGCGTCACTTTCTAATTGTTATGCCTTACTGTCATTTTCCATGTGTTATGCCACTTGCATGCCTTCTGGTACTTTTATTCCATAAAAAATTCCCTTGTCACATTCCTTCCTTCTAGCGCGGCTTCCTCTTATGTCGTGCACCTTCCTTATTCTTCCTTCCTATCCCTGCTTCTATCGCAACTCATTTCTCCTCTTCTTTCATGTCATTGCTTATGTAGTAGATCATTTCTCTTCTTCTTTAGCTATTCTTCATACTCAAGGGAAATTCTAAGTGAATTATGCTTTCCTTTCCCTATTCCCAACATCCTACATTAATTTTTTATACTTCGTAAATATTATTGAAACATAGTTTATAATTGTTATGTATTGTGTCGTTAATTGTTTGCAAATTTAATTAGTTTGTGGTGTTGTTCAGTGTGTGATTTCAGTGAATATAAACACTAATAAAAACATACATCAAGAAAAATATGTAGGTATTAACCTATGACCACACCAAAACCAAGTCAAAACAAAAGGCACCAAATGCAATCACAACCCATAAAATCACCCCCCAATGGTTGTCACCTACAACCATTTTTCACTAATATATTTTAGATTGTAGGCTGCCTCCCTCCAGCCATCAATAAATATTACATTCAAATTACATTATTAAAAATCAGATATGCAAATAGGAGCAGAACCATGTATAGAACATTTCCAATCTAACAATTAGTGCGCTCAACCTGAAACAGGGAAAAAATCTAGACCAAAACAAACATATCTTGGTCATCCAGAAACAATTTTCGACAAAACAAAAGGCAATCCTTACTAGAAACACTATTTCAGACACAATGGAGCAGGTCTCAAAAAACAAAAAATGAACAGATATTGGTGAACTAGAACATATGGTTTCTCCCCTCCTAGTACTGTAGAGTCATAATTATAGTTTTTGAAGAAGAGAAAGAAGATCATAATGAATATCATCTCATATTTGAATCCTACGGAGTCTATTCTTCATGTAACCAGACTATGTCATACAATAATCAAGCATAAAGACAATTAAATTCAACCACCTTTTCACATAATCATCATAATAATATGCTAAAACATAAATAAAATGATATGAGAAATACTTATCTCAAGATATGGGCAACTGGATGCAGCAGGACAACTTTCCTCCCAACTGTAGAAACATTCAAGACTTCCTTGATTGAACAGGTCACCCCCAAGATGAGACAATGGATCCATAGGTAGAGGAAGACTTATTCTAGTAACTCTCAGAAATACCTCATCCAAGAACCATAATGCTTCCTACTAATATTTTCATGTCTGTCTCCATTTCCTACGTGGTATGACCTAGCTCGCCATTCCCATTTCCAGGCTTCCTTTGTGAGAACCTGATCTAGTAGAGTGATAGAGTGGAAGAAAAGGGAAAACAATTAGAATAACTCTAACTCTCAATACAATACCAATACCACTAATATTCCCAACACGGGTAGATAGTACAGGTCACATGGTCAAAAGCTCAAGATTAGCTTTAACAAGGAGATTAAATATGAATTTATAGTACAAGGAGGCCAAATATAACCCAGGGGGGTAAACTTGAATTAGAGATAGGTAATTTTTAAGCTTCATCATTGATACTTAACTTGAATTAGTGGATTGGTGGCTTAGTTAGGATACTCCCTTTCCCAAATTAGAACTATTAGGAGTTACCAAAAACCAAGGAATGGAGCCATGAAGAGCACATGGAGGCACACTAATGCATAAACGGGGTTACAAAACATCAAGGAGGGAGAAATTATTGGAGACATTTACCACCATACACACTCTTTTTGGTCAAATTGGCCTAGTTAAACCACTATCCTAAGTATTATTGACATTAATTGACATCAATGGAGCATTAAATGTCATCATCCAGTCTCACCCACACCTACCTTCAGTCAAGGAGGCTAACTTATCCTTCTCCTACATTCGAGGAGGCTAACTGGAGCACTATAGGGGTGATCTAAGAGATATTGATGCACCTAATTGCTAACTGGTGGTTACAATCAGTTAAACAGGTCAGTTAAAGCGCCTCCTCTCATTAAATATATTATTTAATGATTATTTAATGAACTGGAGTCAATAGGCGTGCCTCCACCAACTTCTGATGTGCAATTACACTTCAGTTAACCTCATCGAGGTTCATTGGAGTCAGTGTAGCACTACCTCTTGATGGTTGGTGAGCTATGACATGTGTCTGATCTCTTTCAGTTGAGACTCAATCATTTATTGCACTCCGACTTTAGTTAGGGTTAGTTGAGTCAATTAGGGTATTGATCAGTGGTTAATTGAGTGTGGACCATGGCTTATAGTCAGTTAAGCTAGACTCACTCACTCAATTTGAATGACCTCCTAAGGAATTCGAATTGCTCATTCATTCATGCTTATAGCATGACATTGTAATTATAATCATTCATTATTTATGTGAATACAGAGCGGCTACTATTCCTATAGATTGATTACACCATTTCATGAGTTATTTGTTGATTAATTCTTGATGATACTGATGTTTGGTCCCTAGATCAATGTGCAAGATTAATATGGTATCAGAGCTCATGGCGAGACGAAGCTCTATCTCTCAAAAACAAACTTTTTGATATATTTCTGCATGAAAATTGAGCAATAGCTCAAAAATCCAGCACTGCACCAGAAGCCAAGGATTACCACTTAATACCCCAAGTAAAGAACTTGTTGATCAAGCTTGCTTGATTGACTATGCTGGGTGTGATGAAATCCTAAAATGTGTAGGCTATTCGACCTTACGGTGCCCTTTTTGTTGTGATTTGCAGGTTTTAACAGGTACAACTTCGAATGGACTCATCAGTCCCTCTTCTCACCCCATTCACAAGCTATTCAGAATGGAAGTTGAAGATGGTTGCATCTCTAAAGAGATGAGGCCTCTATGAGGTGTCTATTGGACTTGGAAAATATCCTTATGAGAATGATAATGACTGGATAAATGACGATGATAGAGCTTTTGGAGCAATATGTCTGGCCCTTTCTCCTAGCTTGCGCTACCTTATTGGTTCTGCTGAATACTGAAAGGATCTCTGCACAAAATTGGATAGAAACTTTGGCAAGCACAAAGAGGATCATAATATCACTTTGGAGATCACATCCAGCACCACAACATTTCTTTACTCAAAATTCTCGGCCTCTACTCTCTCTTATGAAGTTGTTCAAAATGAAGATGAAGCAGAATATTCTACACATTCAATTCGAATTGAAGAAAGTCTCCATGCAGTGACTCCTTCTCCTGATGCTCCAGAAGTTCATGAGATCTCTGATATCTCTACTCCTCATATTGATGAAATATAAAAATACATTTGAATCTCTGATATTGAATAAAAATACTGCTGCACTTCCATGCAAACATTCACTGATGATTTTCCTTTGAATTCTGTGCAAAATTTACCAGTAATTGCTTCCGAAAGTGAAGAGAAAATTGATTTTTCTCCCTCTAATGTTGCTGCTGGTGTGAAAATATGTAATACCTTGGATATTTTGGAAAAAATATAATATTACAAGATTTATCATATCGCTCCCCATGATCTAGATTTTCCAGCAAATTCCTGCAGGATTGCATGCACCAAAATTTAGAATTTTGAAGAAAAAGACAACTGTGCATCCATCGTCTTGGTTGACCATACCTTTGGATCTGATATGAAACTTATTGGATCTGATATGATATTATTTGGATCTGATATGATATTTCTTGGTTCAAAATTTCAGGTTCATAAACCTTCAGTACTGCTTGTAGCTGTTCTCATCAACGATGTGAAGAAACAAGTATCGCAAGTCTCCTTCGAAACTGCTACTGGGGATTTGATTTCATTTCACAGTTTCGGATCGGTTGTGAAATTATTTAGATCTAATTTAATTTCTGATCTGAAATTATTTGGTTCATATTTTAAAATCCAAGAACTTTCAGTCATGCTTGTAGCTGCTCTCACCAATTCCGGTGTGAAAAATCAAGTACCGCACTTTCTTTTCAAAACTGCTGATGGGGATTTGGTGTTAGTTTCCCCATATGAGGTTGCTGATATTTTATTATGTGATTCATTATCTATTTCAAAAGCTATATCATATTATGGAGCTCAATCATTCACTCTCCAAATTCCCAGGGCTTCTCTACCTTTGGTCACATGCTCATCTCTTCACAGAACTTGTAAAGAGGAAGACATTCTGCATCCGCTTGGACACTTGCTCCTAATACTTGGGGCTGATTTTCCCACTCATGGTTTTATGTTCAAGGCTGAAACATGTCATTTTATTGAGTGTTCCACACATGGTTTGAATCCTCAAGAACCTTTGCTCTCTCTTCAGATGATTTCAGCTACTTTACATGGGTCCAGTTTTCACCGTGTTGTTGTTTATATTTCTGATTCAGTTGAGTGCATTGTTCTTCTTCCAAAGTGGAATATTCCTATAGAAATATTCATTTAGTTTGGATTTAGAGGTTCACATGCACAGTCTCAGGATGCTTATGCATAGAAGAACCAATTCTTGATTTACTGCTTAGTTTGAGGGGGGGTATTTTTCCCATGAGGTTTTCCTTGTTTCCTTGGTTATATTAAGAAGCTACTTTATTGTATAGGGTGAACTATGGCCTTTTTTTCTAGGGCCCTATCATTTTTATGCATTTTTGTTTTCTAACTCCTCCTAAGTATAGCTTAAGGGGGGGTGTTGGAGACATTTACCACCATACACACTCTTTTTGGTCAAATTGGCCTAGTTAAACCACTATCCTAAGTATTATTGACATTAATTGACATCAGTGGTGCATTAAATGTCATCATCTAGTCTCACCCACACCTACCTTCAGTCAAGGAGGCTAACTTAGCCTTCTCCTACATTTGGGGAGGCGAACTGGAGCACTTCGGGGGTGATCTAAGTGATATTAATGCACCTAATTGCTAACTAGTGGTTACAATCAGTTAAATAGGTTAGTTAAGGTGCCTCCTCTCATTAAATATATTATTTAATGAACTAGAGTCAACAGGGGTGCCTCCACCAACTTCTGATGTGCAGTTACACTTCAGTTAACCTCATCGGGGTTCATTGAAGTCAGTGTAGCACTACCTCTTGATGGTTGGTGAGCTGTGACATGTGTCTAATCTCTTTCAGTTGAGACTCAGTCATATATTGCACTCCGACTTCAATTAGGGTTAGTTGAGTCAATTAGGGTTTTGATCAGTGGTTAACTAAGTGTGGACCATGGCTTACAGTCAGTTAATCTAGGCTCACTCATTCAATTCGAATGACCTCCTAAGGAATTCGAATTGCTCATTCATTCATGCTTGTAGCATGACATTGTAATTATAATCATTCATTCTTTATGTAAATACAGAGTGGCTACTATTCCTGTAGACTGATTACACCATTTCATGAGTTATTTGTTGATTAATTCTTGATGATATTTATTCTTTGTTCCTAGATCAATAGACAAGATTAATAGAAATAGGTGAGATAAATCATCGAATAGGGTCATAAATAACATGGTAGCACAAAAATAGGATCACCAATGTAGAGTGTAAGAGTGGAAGCTATAAAATAGCTTACAAACCCTAAAAACTAGAAAAAGGGCTCATAAATGTGAGGGAATAGCTTCTTAAAGAGGGATCCCTAGGAAAGAGGGGCCCACTAATGTGTGTAAAATATGAACTATTAACTCCATAGTCCATAAATATTGCGAATAGGGTACATTGTACAAGGTTTGGGTGACCAACATTATTAACGTCACCAAGGTGTAAATATGAACTAGGATGAAGAAACTTAAGTCAGCAACAAGTTATAAAGTGCTAGAGATTTCCACATTCTTGCTCACTTTGTGGAATCCATGTCCCCCCTTACTCTTTTAGTTTCCTTTGTTGAGCCAGTTGTTTTTTTTACTCAATAGTAACAACGTTCAAAGATAGAAAAGATGCTAGTAATAAAATTAACATTAATAATAGTGCCAAAGTCCAAAGTCGCATATACAAACAATAATCATAAGTCCTTAATCACATTAATCATGCAAAGGAGCACAATTCCACGCTCATATAAAATATCATAATTCCGTAATGAAAAATAACATAAGTCACATGAAAGATCGTAAGTTAGGGGCTTAATATATGGGGTATTACATTACCACATGATCGAACATAAATATGCCAGTAGTCGCTGCAGTACAATATTTGACTGGTGCTACTTTATACCATCTAGTCAAATAATTTGTCATGGTATTTATATATCGAGCACCTATCCTTCTTCCTCGTGTATTAATGGGACCCACAAAATCAACAACCCACTTATCAAATTCCTGTAACACTAACTTTGGAACCAAAGGAATTTCATCCTGTTGAGATGGTTTCCTTGATTGTTGGAAAATGTTATAACTCTGACAGTAGTCAAGCACATCAGAATAAAGTGTAGGCCACCATAATCATGCCTGCAAAATTTTGCATGTTGTTGCTTTCCCTACATTGTGACCAGCTACAACTCAAGCATGAGCTTCAACTAACATAATTGGTCGTTCATGTTCCAAAACACATCGACATAGTATTTCATCTGGTCCCCTCTTGTATAATTGTCCAACTATAAGTTGGAAATTTGTTGCTTTCACAACCATTTGTTTTTTCTGTGCTGTATTAAATCCTTCCAATTCCTTTCATGTTGTTAAGAACTATACAATATATTCAAATTAACCACCAACCATTTGCACTATGAATAGCTGAGAGTCGAGAAGACTATCATCTAGAGTAGTCAGTTATTCTCTATTTTATAACCTTGAGATATGGTAAAGACCTGCATTCAACCAGCTTGGTTTTACAATAATTTCAAAGTCGAACTCTTGGAAGAGAAGAAACCATCGACATATCTCCCCCCCACAACATTGGCTTATTGGCCAGGTATTTCAAGGCATAATGATCTGTAAACATCTTAAAATGACCTCCTAATAAATAATTTTGAAATTTTTGGAGTGCATATACCATAGCAAGTCCCTCCCACTCAGTTATGGTATAATTTCTTTCTGTATTAGACAACTTTCTACTAGAAAATGAAATGGGGTTATCAATAGATCCCACACCTAGTTGTGCAAGTATGACTCCCTATGCGATGGACGATGCATCTACATGCACATAAAATTATTTTCTCCAGTAAAGATATATCGGAATAGGTGTTGAAACCATTTTCTCCTTAAGCACATCAAGACTCTTTTGATAGTCCTCATTCCATTGGAATTTAGCATCTTTCTTCAACAATTTCTCCATCGGAGCTGTAATCTCCACATAACCTCTGATAAAATTTCGTTAGTACTCAGTATGACCCAATGTGTTCCTTAATTGTTTAAATGGCCATGGTGGTAGTAGATCAATAATGATTTTTATCTTCACAGGATCCATCAACATTCCTTCTTTGCATACTACATGACCCAACAAAATACCAAAAGGAGAAAAAAAGATGAATTTCTTCAAATTTAAAGAAATTTGAAATTATCTAGAGCATTTAAGAATCATCCAAAGACTCTCAATATGGTCCTTATTGTCTAGTCATCAAAGTAGAATTCTAGAAATTTATGAATAAAATCTTTAAAAGAAGCTACCACTATCCTAGAAAAAGTAGTAGGTGTACTCTTAAGTCAAAATCGCATTATCATGTACTAGAAACATTCCCACTCAGTCGTGAAGGTGGTTTTATGTCGATTCTCTTCTGCGATGTTAATCTGATGATACCTGTAGAATCCATTAGTAAATGAATACATTCTTTTCCCCCTACATTTTACAAGACCTCATATGTAAAGGGTGTAGGAAATATATCATGCAGGAAAGGATAATTTAATTTCCTTAAGTCGACACAAATATAGGCTTCACTAGTTTTCTTATCATTTAATATCATTGGGATGATCCACTCTGATTCTTTGACAAGTTCAATAGTCCCTACATCCAACATCTAGTCTAATTCTTCCTTAATCTTCACTTTGTATTTGGGGCTCAATCTATAGGGTCGTTGTTTGACAGGTTTTGCATTTGTGTTTAGGGGAATTTTCATCTCACACAGATCCCTAACAATTCCTTTCATTTATGTAAAATTGGCCGGGAACATGTCTTGGAATTCATGTAATAAATCAATAATTTTCCCAACACTCTCATCATCCCAGTAATCCCCAATACTTTCAAACTTCAGATTCTCAAGAGATCCAATGTTCACTTTTTTATTTTCAGGGGATTCAAAAAAATTTCAGATGATAGACCCAGTTCCTTCAATGCTCAACTACCTTCAAATTATGGTATGTGAATGTATCATGGATAATCATCCCTATGTTCCCCATATATATTGTAACACTCCATAAGGATCTTAAATATCACATTCCATTGTGGTATACTTGACACTAGAACAAAAACATCCTAAAAAATATTTGTTTTAATAACTTGTAAGGCAACATCAATTGAAGGGATTTTGTCTGCAAAGATAAAAGTGTATTTGAATATATCAGCCAACTTTTTCCAATCTACAGTCCCTCATTGTAGTCAAGCGATGTATACCAATTTTTGGTATCATATCCAAAATATGCATAAGCCAATGCACCCATTCCTCCCTAGGCACCTATCTCCAAGTCGCACAATAATCATCAATATGGTCGATGGGACTTGTCAACCCAGTATACTTATTACCAACATAAGGAATATTCTCATGAAATCGAATCTCAGACAGCCTTCATCATTGAGGCCATTCTGAAATGGAATGTTTATAAGCAACCCACCATCTTATGAGCATAGCTTTCAAGGCCACATCAAGAGCTAGCAGTCATTGTAGATCCAATACTTTAGCTTCAAAATCTGACACAAATGTATTCATGTTAGGAAATCCTTCATATGTAGGTAGATCACATACCTAAGTACCCACCCATTGCAAGTATTTTGTGATTCTGGTGCATTTTCTCATTGATACTTCATGCAATCGGTTCTTCCAATTTTCAAATGCTTCCCCTGGATCTGATGAGCATTAACTAAAACTTCACCATTTTAATTTACCATCAGTTGTAGGATTTATATAATCATACATCATAGAAGATATATTGCAAATGGTATCTATATTCCCTTCATGATACTCACCTCTTACTGGTTTGATGTAACACTGGCCTTCCAACGGGTTAATTGGAGTGATTACTCGCATTTATGAGTCTTCAAATGACAAGATTCTCTTTTTAAAATCAATGATAGTCTAGTTCTCAATATCCCAATCGATCCCCAGAAGTGCAAGATAAGGATTCACATTGTCAAAAATATCTATAACCTCAAAATATGCATAGGTTTAGATCCCTTCCACCTCAATAGGAACCTATGGTAATCTAACGATAGGAATAACCTTCAATTGGTTACATAATCTCAACTAAATAGGTGACCATACTAACTTGGTATTTCCCATACATTCCCACGTCTCCTTAGTCAAAATGTTGACATCTGATCCCAAGTCGAGAATAATAAAATCCATATCATAATCACTTATTTAAGTAGTCATGCATAGTTCTCAACTAGTCTTATGTATTTTATGAATATGGTTAACATTATTTTACTATCTAAGAACTCACTCAGGTTATTTGATTAGAGTTGATTTCTGTGCCAGAGCATCTTAATTTTTAACAAGTGCTAGACACATTTTCAAAAAATTATTCAAAATTCTTACCCGATCTATCTAATTATTTGGAATTGACTGATCAAATCTCAGTGGCATGTCAATGAACAGACCTTCATCAAATAACATAAGAACAATAGATGTTGAGGCATGGTTCCTATCCATAAACGCCTTTCTCACATAGAGGAAGACTCCTTTCTCTTTCTAGACATCAAAGTGAATATTCTTTTGCGATCAAGTCGTATTCTTATATTTTTCCATGGTTCTCCTTTATCATATCTAGTCGTAGTACCTCCCATGGTTAACACAATGATAGTTGATAGTTTATCTTGTGTCTTAGATGATATATTTTGAACATTCTGATTTACTTTTGAGGGCTAGTTTTGATTCCCATTCACCTTGTCCTTCCATTTAGCAATAAGTTGGGGACATTCCTTGATGGTATGATCCATTGATTTACAATATAAACACAATGGTGTAAAACTTGTACAGTATTTGGCATAGTGTCCCAGTTTTCCACAATTATAGAAAATTACCTTACCTCTTCCTTGACAAAATCCTACTCCTCTGGATCAAGCTCTAAAATTACCACCCCCTAGGTTGAGGGAAATGTGCATGTGACCTCTCAACTTGCATTTTCACGTAATTCTTCATCGAGTAGGTATCCATTGTCTTTTCCTACAACAACTCATATGCCTCGAAATCCTTTTCATCATGGCCCACAGATCGACAGAACTTACAATAAATACTGGCAGGTGAACTTCCTATATTTTGTAAATACAAACATGTTGATTAAGTTTTCATTGATGGCAACATTTCTTGGTCATTGATGCCAATAGTGTATGGTGGAGGTCGTGGTTGTATTGGTCTTGGTGCCTGTTATCCGAAAACACACCTCCTGTGGACAAGAGCCAGTTCCCTAATCTGAATGGTTCAGATCTAGAACAAAACACAAAAACGGAATTCTAGACTCTCCCTAAATTTGGTTAATCAGACAAATGATATGCCATGATACTTCTCTCAAATTTTTTCCTCACTATCCTCACAGAAGAACCTGTAAAATATGGAAAACAACAAGAGAAACATGATCGCATACAATATAATCAACTAGATCTATGCTTATGACCAAGGAATCAAGCAATATAAACATATGAAATAGTAAATATGGGAAAGAAAAGACATTCTTTATTAATAAATTATTTGAGAGACTACAACCTTCATGCCTCGGTGTTGAGAGTTCCTTCCAATGGTTCCTTGCCTCTAACTTCTCCTTTCCTCTAAAGACTCAAGAATGATTTTGACAGAGTTTGGGTATGAAACACAATTCTTCCTCCTTTTTCCCATGGGTGGTGAGACAATATTTAAAGGCATGGGAGGATAGGTATGGTTGAAGTGGATATTAGATCCTAAAAGGGTGGATCTTGAGCTCCAGCTATTGCTAAACTATAGGGATGAGGCTCCATGGAGGTCAACTTCGAGAATCCTCTCGAAGCTTCTCTTTTTTTCCTTCAAAACTCTAGCACCACTCTTCCAATGAAGCAAACAAGCGATGATAAGGGGGAATTGCTTCTTGTAGTAAGGAAAAGAGTGATGGAACCTCTCTTTGCTCATGTATCAAGAGTGGTGGTGGCTCTTTTCTTCTTGGGTAATGCTTTTTGTCAATGGGGAAAGAGCTTTACCATCTCAAAAGAGGGAAAATTGCAAGGGGTTAATTTATTCCTTCATTTCTGTAGGGAAAACTTTGAGGGATTGGAGTAGACAAGAGGATACCTATCTCAGAACATGAGGGTGATGTGATTTTAGTATAACAGAGATGCCCCCCAAAGTATAATATTGGCTAGAGGGAAACAATAGGCAATATACTTTGAAGAACAAGGCATAGTGTTGAGGAAAAGGTCCAAAGGTCGGAACTTCTCAAGCATCACCAAGTTTCTGCAACATATTTTGATACATGTCCCAAATGACTCACAACATGAATTTCAACCAATATAACATGGATCCATGTGAGATACAAAAAATTCATGGCTACTAAAATACAACGTAGATCCATGCGAAGAAGACTCAAATTTGGACATAGCTACCAGACATACAATTTAGATCTATGTCATACAGACGCAAATCTAAGCACAGCCACGAACATACAAATGTGGATCCATGCTAGGACTCATACAAATACTCAATTGTAACCTAGGGAAAGCAATGATCACTTAAAAAATACCTAGGGTCTTCGTCTCATCTTCCACAAAGTACGATTCTATCCATGTGATTACAATGATCTGAAGTCGAACATGGTAGAAAGAACTTGATTACCGGTCAATGATGTGAACCGTTAACAAGTGCGAGGGAGATCACCATTAATGTCAATGATTCCCAAGGTACCCTAGTACAATATCCTAAGTGTGAATAGATGATATGATGCCAAACACTTAGTCGAATCTTTCGATCAAAGGTCAATGATGTGAACCTATGTTGAAAACGAGAGAATCTGTCATTAAGGCATACATATCTCAAGGTACTAAACTTGTTTCTAAGACTAATTCCTGGATGATGAGTTGATATCGACATGAAAGGCTCGTTGAAGGAGGGCCATGATGAATCCCACATCAATGACATGAAACTTGGAAAAAAGTTCTAGAATTTTGAGTATGATGTAACCATAGGAATGGCTCAAACGTAAATGACTCAAAAAAATTGTTTTGACTGTAGGTGTAAACTCTCAAAACAGTTTCCCTTTTGAACATAAGGCGGCACGACCGAAGACTTGGAAGCATTGACTTGACCATGTGGAAAACAATGTGACAATAGACAATGCAATCTTTGAGAGAATCAAAGGAGTGGCATGACTCATGAAAGTGGATCAACTCGAAAACAAGATGAATACCCAATTGACTGAATGAAATGCAAACAAGTGCCATGTTTAAAGGTGACTAACAACTGCCATTATTGAAAAATGCTTTCCCTTTACCTTAATTTCTCCATCATGATTGATGAGTGCCTCGTTTAATTTTTATGAGTTCAAATAGGGTAAAAAACACTCGTTGTATCTCATCAAGCGATGATTCCAAACTCATATGTTTTACGAACCTGAGAAAGGAATGGTTTGTTCCCAAAAAAGGGTCTTTCAATGTTTAATTTAACGAGTCCAATGAAAGAAAACTCACTATAGTTCATGTTTAGAGAGATTGAACAAAATAAAGAAAACTTCAAAGGGTCCTTTTTCATATGATTTAGTCCCTAAGGCCTGAAAAAGTATAAAATAATACCTTAGAGAACTCTTCCAGTCATGATTGGTTGGAGTGTTCCTTTTTTGTAAATAGTCCATCCAAACTGAAAAAGAAATAACCTACCATTGGAGAGACGACTCTTCAAATACTTTTACAATTATGAAGAACACAAGTACTTGACTATCTTTTCACATTTTAAGAGTCAAAAAAGAGCTTAAAGAAGACTCTATTAGAATTTTTCATGTTTGAATCCAGAGCACGAAAAAGTAATAAACTAAGCTCAAACCACTTTTCATGTTTTAACCAAAGTGTGAAAAATGAAAAGTAATCTCAACACCATCTTACTGTTTTTAATGAGCTCGAAGATTAGTTGAAAGAATGCTTGAAGATTGGTTTCATTTTTACACAAGTTTGAAACCAATGGGTAAAACATGCTTGAAAAATCCCATTAACATGATATACAGAGGTTGGAAGCTTTCCCCCATCATGATTTCTAGAAAATCTTACCCTTAACATGGTTGCTAGGGGCTTGACATGCCCTCCAAGCTTTGTTTCGTCTGATGATTCTTCTTCCATACCCAATGTAGTAAGGATTTCTCCCTACTACAGGGGTAGGAATGAATCCCTTATGTTTATAGGATAGAAGGGTAGGTTCCTACTAGTGGGTAAATGAAGAAAATAAAACGTAATGTAAATGGTAGTAAACTAAAACTAATCTAAGAACAAAAAGAATAAAATGGAGCAATGGTGAACCCCTCTGCACACAAGAGGTTAGGATTCTGCCTCCAATAACCCGCAAACAAATCCTAAGCTACAATAACCTGCAAATGAAATAGGGGTTATAAATCAAAGCAAACTAAACAACTAAGAAATAAAACATGAAACATGGTTATACATTCTCTAGTGGAAATGGGCCACCATGCCCTAGCTTGTGGAAGCACTCCTCTCTCTAGGATGGGGAGCAATGGCTCAATGGGAATGGAGGAGAGGGAGTGTGGGTGGCTTGAGAGCAAATGTGTCTCAAGGCATCCACTTGGGTAGCATAATAGTATGCAAGGGAGGAGTGTTTTGAGAGTGACCCCCCACCCTCCTTTTATAGCTTTTCCAAGGGGTTTTAGGGTTTTAAGCCCTTGGTCAGGGCTTTAGCCCCTTTTTCCCTAACTTTAGCCCTTTTTAGGGTTTTAGCCCCTTTTTTAGGGATTTAGCTCCTAGGAGTCTATTTTGGGCTCTTTTTGGAGTTTTAAAGCCATTTTCTTCATCCTTAGGCTATTTTGAGGGTGTGGGGGTCTAATGGAGGGTCGTGAGATGGTGTCCTTGGGTGGTATAGGCCATTGAGAGCTTAGTGGGGGATTTTTGGGTTAACAGATTGCCCCTTGATGTGTGAGGGCAAGAGCTCAGCGTATGGTCGACGGACATCATAGGATTTGTTGTGTGGAGGTGGTGCTTCTGGGGCTGGGGCATGGTGGCTTTTGGTTTTTGTATTAATATGGTTCCCATCAATGGGTGAAATACAATAAATGTGTGACATGTGTATGGACAAGGTGGGCATCCCCATGCTTGTGACAATGTCAAAAGAATAATTTGATCTATGCTCTAACATACAAGAGCCGATCATATACAACTAATGTTACAATAATGGTTGCCTCCATGTGAGGCTGAATACAATACTGATCTGGTACATTGGACCCATGGAATTCTCATGAAATGCTATATCTTCATGACTGATGGTCTACTGGATCTGGTACATAGCTGTGTGGACTCCCTGATTGAGATTCAAAGTCTCTATGGTACAAGTATGCTACATCAATCATAAAGGTATATCGAAGCACTGTTGGGGATTTTGAATACTATCTCCAATGCAACCCAGAAATCACGAGGGACATAACCTGTTTAGGTCCCTCGAGTAGACTCATCAATGTGCTAGAGTTGAGTGACCTCCGGGGTCTTCGACCAAGTACTTTGTGGAACAAACCCTGTACGAATCTCAATGGTGTGATGATGGAGTTGAAGTTGAGCACATGAGAAACAACCATCCCAAGAGGCACTAAGGACTCCTCTCAAGTGGTCCAAGGAACTCATAAATGATGTTAATGAAACCAAGTTATCGGGACCTCTAAGTCTATCCTCTGGAATATGTGTGTTGATGTCGACAAAGGGAGACCTACCCCTAGTCAAGGCAATGGTGTTTCCTTGACCAGGAGCATGAGGGAGATAACCGAAAGGTGTGAAGAAATCTATGAAATAACTCACTGAATGGGGGGGGAAGGGGAAGAAATGAACAGGGGTAGGGGGAGTACGAGAGACTCAAACTTCCTTTGTTCAGAGTATGACGGCAGGGCGGACCAGGCAGCAAATGAAACTGACTCATGGGAATGGGATCATAACTATAATACCGGGAATGTCGCTGCAGATGGGAAATACTTGGAGGAGGTGGACACTTTTGATACTAATGGTATCCAAGGAAGACACATTATATAGTACTCTGAACAAAGGAAACCCAATGTGGGAATGCTGCCAAACTGTTTGCTGTGGGGAGGTGTCTAGGGACACCATTATGGTATGATTTCATGGATTTTTATCGAGCCTAAGAAGGTAAATGCTAGATGGTGCTTTCAATTTTAGAGAGTCTGAAAGCATGAAGAAGACTCCAGTGGGGGCTCTTTTTAGTTGGTAGTCTCATGTGCCCGAAAAAGGATAAAAGTATACATAGGAGAGCTCGCCAATCCTATGAGGGAAGAGAGACTTCTTTACCGTTGGTAGTCCATTCAGGCTGGAAAAGGTTAAACCTATACTAACTGTACGGTCATTCAAATAATTTTATGAGCATGAATGAAACCAAGTTTGCTCGGCAATATTTTCTTGACGAAATGACTGGAAAAGAGCTTAACGACAACCGGTAGTGAGCTTTTTCATAAGGTGTGGCCCCTTTGCCCAAGAAAGCATAAAAGTATGTAAAGGGGAACGGTCTTCGCTTGAGTGTGCCAAGGAGGTCCTTTTCATGAGATGGTCTACATGGTACACAAAAGGAGATAAACGAGACGATGTAGATGCCCTTTCCTATACTTTAGCGAACGGGAAAGGAAGTAGCTGTGCTCGGCTATCTTTTCATTATTTTAAGGAGTCAGAAAAGAGCTTAAACGAAACTCCCGTGTGGTCAACCGATTATAGTGGCATGAGCGGTGCCCCATGTCAGGATGGTGGACAGAGGTCCAAAGGTCATCCATGTAGTATGGACAAAGCATAAGGCTCTCAAACATACCAATGCATGCGTGGGATAGATCGCAGCAGAGGCACGCAAACCAAGGTGGCTCTTGGACAGAGGTCAGGAGAGCGTGTGTGTGTGTTGTGGTGGACAGACTTGACTACATGCGATGTGAGTGCAATCTTGGGGGCACTTATATTCCAAATACATGCAAGAAAAATAAATGGTTTTGTGGACGATGGTCCAGGTGTCCGCGTACGATGCGGTGGATAAAAGAGACAACTATGTGCTAAAATACAAAATAAAAGTAAAAATGGCATTCCTTAATGGGCAATGGCCCAAAAACTGGCATGAGTAGCGGTCGAGAAGTGTGATACAAGTACAGGTCTGTAGACACTTGCATCATCATGTCATGGCTTCGTAAATTGAGGTGACTTGTGGGAAACGGTCCTGAAATTGGTCTGTTAAACATGAGACGATGGTATCATTAGGAGATGGAAATTTGAGACCAGAGGTGTGAGAGGTGTCTCGAACTGGTTTCGGGTGACTTTGGTTTAGCAGTTGATGGTGCTGCCCCTGACTTGTGCTAAAAAACGTTGAAAAACAAGAAAGGGAAAAAAACTACGCTATAAGGGACTCATAGTGGTTATATCAAGCATAGACTCTCTTGAGGTGGATCCCTGTTAAATTTTCATATGCTAAGCTAGATCATTAGTATTTCATTTTGATTTCATAACAAAATCATATAAACAGGATCACTGAAAGATAGACAAGCACAACCATACAAAAGGAGAACACAAATATTTATCCTGGGAAAACCCTAAAGGGAAAAACCCAGCAAAAGCTTCCTCAATATAGATGCCCCAAAAGATAAAAGATAAAACCAACAAGGAGATCAAAGCCTGATCCTCCTCCTTCTCCAGCTACTTCTCTGCTCCACTAATGCGTTACACAAGTGAGAGTGTGTGTCTCAAATGAGGAGCACCACACCTCTATTTACATTCATCCATTCACTTGAATTAACTCATCCGACATGTAGGATCGAGTTAATCATGTAGGCTCAAGTTACACATGTAGGATCAAGTAACCACACTGGGGTGCTAATGACCCACCTTTACAAATAGAGGGGACAACCTCATGAATCTTATTAGTTCTTCCGATTAGAAGCACCAGGGTACAAGATAATACAAGTGGTTATCCTGGTAGGACCATCGAGGACCACAAAAGATACATATAGAATATTCTTCGAAGTTACAATATTTCAACATTCCCCCTTAACGAGAAGGGTATTCTACAACAACATCAACAACAACAATAGTAGGAGAGGACATCATCAACATCATCAGGGTAACACATCTATAAATCATTGGAAGCTTTTCAACATCATATAGTCCTCGTCTTCAATATTTGACGACAACAACTCTTTAATCAACATCAGCATCTTTTGACATTTTGATCAGCAACATCTTCAAAAATTTGATCTTTTGATCAGCAACATCTTGTTATAGACCAAAATGACACATCTCTGCCTGTGACCACTTTCCCATGACTTCGTCGCATGTCGGTACTTCATGAAAGTCACTGAAAAAACACCTATCTTGGAATACCCATATCTTGAGTTGTGTAACACTATTTGACCTCATTTCTACACCATTGGAAAGGTATTTCAGTTAGCTAAAACTTTCCAGAAGACACCAAAGTCTGAAAATGCCTAGAAATACCTTAAAAATGCGTTTTTTGTGTATTCACGACTCTCCTTATATGCAAGTCGCGAATCATTCGCGAGTCTCATGTATTACAAGTCGCAAATTAATATATTCATGGGTTGCTTTTGTGCAAACTCGCGGATCATTCGTGGGTTGTCCTCCTTCATAGTCATGAATGTGTCCCTTGACATTTAAACATAAAAACACGCCTTTTGGATTAGTTTGGGTAGTTTTCCAACTGACTTCTTTAGTTGTAACCACTTTGGCTTCGCCCCTAACTCTTCTTTATCATATAAATAGAGGTAGGGAGGTCCATGAAAGGGGACTTGGAATTTATGCATTGTTATGCTGGAGGAATCGGGACTCTCTTTGCCCACACCTTTGCCCTGGAGGTCTTCCCCTTGTGTTGCAGAGCTTAGAGGCTGAGTTCTTTGGATAAGAGAAGCAACCGAACCATATCAAGGTTTCGTGAGGTGCCAAACTTGAAGAGAAGGTATACTTGTACTTGTTTTCAAGATTAATGAAGATGTGATGTCCTTCTTCTTCCCAAATTATTGTTCAATGTGTGATTGAATCTCTGTTTATGATCATATTATAATGTTATTCAGATCATTGTTTCATATTCATTTGATTATCATTGTCTTATATGTGGTCATAATGGCTTGAGGAAGGTATAACTTGTTTTACAGGTCTCTTGGAGCGAGAGGAGAAAGAAGAGGATTGAAGAGAAATCTTGGACCAGCCTTCAGTTAGTCAGGTGTGGACCTTTCTCATCTATGATCTTGCTTATATATGCTTGCTGAACATTGTGCATCTCTCTTTCAACCCCAGTACGTTGATGGCCTCTTAAACCCTAGCCATAGGAAACTTTCCTTTACAACACATCTTTAGCACTTAGACCTTTTGATCAGCAGCAACATCTTCAGCACTTTGACCTTTCGATCAGCAACATCTTCGGCACTTTGGCCTTTCGATCAGCAACATTTTAAGCAACATCTTCAACACTTTGACCTTTCTATCAGCAGCAACATCTTCAGCACTTTGACCTTTCGATCATCACCAATATCTTTAGCATTTTGATCAGCAATATCTTCAGCACTTTGATCTTTCGATCAGCAAAGACATATTCAGCATTTTGACCTTTCGATTAGCAACATCATCACATTTTGATTAGTAACATCGTGATCAGCACCATCATCATACTTCAACTCTCGAATAGAATCATCATCATCATATTCTGATCTTTTGATCAGTATGTCGTCATCATCACATACTGATCATCATCATCGTCACACTCTAATATTTCGATCAGTACAACATCATCATCATACTCTTGATCGTTCGATCAGTACATCATCATCATACTCTGATATTTTGATCAGTACATCATCATCATCATAAAAACATCATCATCATGAAAACATCAACATCATCAAAACATCATTATGATCAAAACATTCAACATCATCAAAACATCAAAATATCATCATCATCACACTCTGATCTTTCGATCAGTACATCATCATCATCATAAAATCATTATCATCAAAACATCAACATCATCATCATCAAAACATCAACATGATCCTTCCTTTTGGAATTACGGGATCAACATGTCTATGGTACTAAGACAATCCTTCCTGTCAGAATTACGGGATTTAGGTCTTTACAGAGTTACTAATGATCCTTCCTTTCAGAATTATGGGATCAACACATTTGTGGAGCTCAGACGATCCTTCCTTTCGGAATTACGAGATCAAGTCTTTACGGAGCTACTAACGATCCTTCCTTTCGGAATTATGGGATTTAGGTCTTTACAGAGTTGCTAACGATCCTTCCTTTTGTAATTATGGGATCAACACATTTGTGGAACTCAGACAATCCTTCCTATTGGAATTATGGGATCAGCACATCTGTGGAACTCAGACAGTCCTTCCTGTTGGAATTATGGGATCAAGTCTTTACGAAGCTACCAACGATCCTTCCTTTCAGAATTACAGGATTTAGGTATTTACGAAGTTACTAACGATCCTTCCTTTTGGAATTACAGGATCAACACATCTGTGGAACTCAGACAATCCTTCCTGTTGGAATTACGGGATCAATTCAAGGATCCTTCCTTTCAGAATTATGGGATTTAGGTCTTTACGGAGTTACTAACGATCCTTCCTTTCGAAATTATGGGATCAACACAGTTGTGGAACTCAGACAATCCTTCCTATTGGAATTACAGGATCAAGACACGTTCTTGAGTACTGAAGTCACTGGATCTATTCTGAACCGAGGTTCAAGGATGATACAATACTACTACCTTCTCAATGACCGAAGTTCACTGGATCCATTCTGAACCGAAGTTCAAGGATGATACAATCCTGCTACCTTCTTGATGACCAAAGTTCACCAGATCCGTTCTGAACTGAAGTCCAAGGATGATACAATCCTGCCACCTTCTTGATGACCGAAGTTCACTGGATCCATTCTGAACCGAAGTCCAAGGATGATACAATCCTACCACCTTCTCGATGACCAAAGTTCACCAGATCCATTCTAAACCGAAGTTCAAGGATGATACAATCCTGCTACATTCTCGATGACCTAGGTCACCGGATCACTTCTGGACATATGTCCCAGGATGATACAATCCCTCTTCATTCTCAAAGACCGAGGTCTCCAAATCACTTCTGGACATATGTCCCAGGATGATACAATCCCATTGCAACATCACTACTCCTCCTTTCAAGGAAAGTCTTTCCAAACCACACCAAGCTTGTCTTGAAAGTGTTCAAACTTTACTCGGGATAGAGGCTTCGTCAGCACGTCACCATCTAAGCCATCATCATCTACATCTTCAGTATGTGAATACTGAACTATCACCATATGTATCTCTAGTATGTGAATACTGAAAGCATCATCTATATCTTCAGTATGGGAATACTAAAACATCATCATCTGCATCTGTATCTTGTATGTAGAAATATCGGATTTCTATGTGTTACAATGGAACACAGGGTTCTATGTTATCACAACTCTCGTTATCACATAGAATTAATGTAGTATCCATCTTCAGGTCAAGGAGACCTGATATCAGCTTCCGAAGCCATATGGCTTCACAACTTAGCAAAGAAATCTGCTATGTATTCTGCTTTTGTTGTTCTAAGAGAAACACTGGACTGTTTCCTGCTAAACCATGAACTTATAATAGACCCCAAACAAAAGAATCTACCTGATGTGCTTTTCTTGTCTGAGATACTTCCAACCCAATTTGCATCTGTATAGCCATACAATCTGTAGTCATGGCTACCATCATAGTATAGACCAAGGTCTATAGTCCCTTTCAGATATCTCATCACATGTTTTGCAGCTACTAGGTGAACCCATCTTGGTTGAACAAGATATTGACTTAAGGTGTTCACAGAAAAACAAATTTCTGGTCTAGTATTTGTTAAGTACATCAATGACCCAATGATCTATCTGTAATGAGTCGCATCTACTAACTCTAATGATTCATCATCTAATAGCTTCAGGTTGGAGTCCATGGGTGTGGCCATGGATTTGCATTCCAACATATTGAATATCTCTACTGCATACTTTCCCTGGTTGAGAAAGATTCCTTCTGAACTTTGCCATACTTCCAGACCTAGGAAATAATGCATTAACCCAAGGTCTTTCATCTCAAATTCTTCTGCTAATTTATTCTTGCTTTCTATGACCTGTTTTCATTCTGTGTCAAGAATAAGTCATCCATATATAATAACAGGATGATAGGTTCATCTTCTACATCCTTGTAGTAAAGGTTAGGATCAACTTTAATCTTGGCTAAGCCCATGCTCGTCATGAAACTATCTATTCTTCCATACCAAGCTATGGGAGCTTGCTTCAGTCCATAGAGGGCCTTCTTCAACTTGCATATGTGAGTCCATCTGTCTTCAACTTCAATTCCTTGTGACTATTCGATGTAAAACTCTTCCTCAATCATTCCATTAAGGAAGGCTTGTCTTTACTTCATCATGGAAGCAACTGCCATCATAGTTCTAAAGGAAGTGTACCTTGCTTCCTGGAGTAAGTGTCTCTTCAGAACTAATTCCCTCTTTCTTATAGAAACCTCAAGCCACAAGTCTTTCCTTACTTCTATCAGCAACATATTTTATCTTTCAAATCCATTTGTAAGATACCACATTCTTGCTTTCTGGTTTGAGTACTATATCCCAAACATCATTCTAGTATTCTTTCAACATAACATATTCCATGAGTTCGTCTTGTCAGATCATCAACATATCCTAGTATTCTGTATTCAACTTTGAAGGTTGGAACCCACTTTACTCTTGGTAAAGTATCAATCCATCAGGAAGCTGTCCATCATGTCGTACCATGTTGAACTCAGATATCTTCTATAGTCACTCCCCCTGAAGTGGAGTATTATCTTCCTTCTTCATTCTATACAGGTGGTTCTATGCTTGATATATATTGGTCAATAGAGTATGTCATGTCATAGTCTATTCTTTTTGAGGCAAATCACGAACCTTGCTTTGTACACTTGTTCTTGTAGATCCATACGGAAAATACTACGTACTTCCCTTTATGTCTCGAAATCATATCGTATACATCATTCCCCATGATCAAATGTTATTCTTTAATCATAGCTTCGTTCATAGCATTCTTTTCTTCATCTTGAGTTATCTTTCATACCCATGGTGGTCTTCATCCTTCGAGGTGGATCTGCCGCTTTCTGCAGCTCTTTCTTTCACCATGGTGTCTCTGACCCTGGGAGCTTCAAATTCATGTTTATTGGAGTGAATCTTGAATTGTCATCACTTGTTCTTCGGAACAAGTCTCATCCTTCTTTTCTTGTAGGAGGTTGTACAGGACCTTTCCTACAATTCAAATGCACCAGTTGCATGGTTAGAAATATTTCATAAAACATATGCATAATGACAAATTATTATGCATCATGCAACTGTATAGCCAATACAACATTCATCCATATCTCACAGAAACTTTTCTAGATGCCTTCCATCTCTACCAGGACAACATTGAGATTGTGCACTAATCCAATATGTCAGAAAAAAGGTTTCATTCTAGATAAGTAGCAATGGAGAGTTGTATAGCACCATGAGCTACTTACCCATCACATGCATATTAGTAGTATACAGTCATTAATGCAAACAATCTATCATGCATAACACATCAACTGAACATAATCAAATGCATAACAAAACAATATCATTAAATGACAATTGAATACTTATCTTTTGTTTGTTTGTTTCATGGGTAGACTCCTTCTTGATCATTCTACTTCATCATCTTCTTCATTCATGAAATCATCATTTCTTATCCAAATGATAAGATGGATAAGAGGTTCTTTAGGAATTGAGTTCTTCATATTCCTCATTGCTTGAGGGATCTTCTTTGAATGGAGAGAGCTTGATCTTCAATTGCTCCCATCTTCTTCTTCTTAGACTCAGCTAAAAGTAATCACTTCCTTCTGGCACACATCGTCGTATGAATGAATCCCATGATCCTGGGAGGCCATTCAAGGTGGCTATCACCACTTCTGCATTCTCCACTTCTTCTTCTACCGCTTCAAGATGTTTTGCATTCTGGATCTTCACATTCTTCAACTGTTTTCTTGAAGCCATCTTCTAATTTATGTTCTTATCTTCAAATAGCTTGATCAACGAATCAAACATATTTGGTGTCTTTATGGAAGACACTTGTGGTACAATTTGATCCGTGATTGAATCAACAATGATCTTCTTAGCCTTGATCAAGTTCTTCTTGTGTAAGGCTTTGAGGCTCATCTCCCTCTAGAACTGGAACATCTCTACTCATGTAGGTGTCCAATTCATTTTCTTCAGAGAGATCAAATACTTCCATGCTTGGAAGTTTTCAACTTCACCAAGCTCATCATCAAGCTGATGTGATAGATCACTTTGAAATGAGAACCTCAAATGCAAATAGCAAAAGATTAGATCTTACCGATTTGAGGTGTCCGTCATACTTCTGGAGCTGGATGATCTAGGGTTTGTCAAAGAAACCCTAATTTTCAAAAATTTGAATATTTCATATTTGATTGGATAGAAAGATAGATCTCTTCAAATGGAGCTGTCCAATGTACTCCTTTTCTGAAAACAGTGGAGGGAATCTCCCGGAACAGGAAACCCTAGTTTTCCAATTTCTTCTGCAGAAATTCCTATTACTGTTTTTGTGATATATCCAAAATTACTGCTCCTATGTGTCTGAAATTTCGTACTGAGATAACCTCACATGTCCCTGATCCAACACCATAGGTTTCATCAGAATTGGTTTCACAAATTGGGTTTTATGATCATTTTTCCAAGGTGACCTGTTACAGGACTGTTCATAACAATGAAGTTGTACAGCATGCCACATGTCACTGGTTCATCTTCAGGTTCGGAAATTTGGACCACAGAAATTAAAGTCTATGATATTTATGGAAAATCTTTAGGAATTCAATTTGGACCTTTGTAGCCCAAGCTATATTAATTATCCCCAGGTGTCATGTTTAGGGCTGAATTCTGGAAGAGGCTGGAACCCTAACTTGGAGGGATCATATCTCCCAGAATATATCGAATCTGAGGCTGAATTTTGGACATAGTGTAAATCAGGATTTTATCTTTGGCTTATACAATTTTCAACTCCTAAAACATCTCAAATATCAGGATATAGTGAATTTACCAAAACTTATTAGTTTTAGTATTTAGGGTTTTTCCAGATCGGGGTCAAACTAGGGTTTGACTTTCCCAAAGTTTCACCCATCCAAATTTCTTGATCCAGGTCTCTAAAATTTGATTTTGATAAGGAGAAAAATCCTATGCTGGGATCACTCAAAAATTCTTCTTCTGTAGAAAGCCCTAATTTTCCGCACCATAAGTGAAAATGCTCGGAATCAAATTCCGCTTCGACAGAAAGATGCGCGCTTCAATGGAGAGTCAGTCTAGCCTTCTTTTGCTAATCGATCATGGATAGAGACCCAAAAAATAAGAATCCCTATATTCTTTAGCTGCACAATGTCTTCTTTCAGGGTGGCTCTGATACCATGTTAAATTTTCATATGCTAAGCTATATCATTAGTATTTCATTTCGATTTCATAACAAAAGCATATAAACAAGATCACTGAAAGATAAACAAGCACAACCATACAAAAGGAGAACACAAAGATTTATCCTGGGAAAATCCTAAAGGGAAAAAACCCAGCAAAATTTTCCTCAATATAGATGCCCCAAAAGATAAAAGATAAAACCAACAAGGAGATCAAAGCCTGATCCTCCTCCTTCTCCAGCTACTTCTCTGCTCCACTAATGCGCTACACAAGTGAGAGTGTGTGTCTCAAATGAGGAGCACCACACCTCTATTTATATTCATCCGTTCACTTGAATTAACTCATCTGACATGTAGGCTCGATTTAATCATGTAGGCTCAAGTAACCACACTGGGGTGCTAATGACCCACCTTTACAAATAGAGGGGACAACCTCATGACTCTTATTAGTTATTCCGATTAGAAGCATCGGGGTACAAGATAATACAAGTGGTTCTCCCGGTAGGACCATCCAGAACCACAAAAGATACATATAGAATATTCTTTGAAGTTACATTATTTCAACAAGCCCATTGCACGGCTTCTTCAAGAGTCGAGCGTCTGAGTCAGTGAAGAAGTATGCCCCCTTTTCGAGATGAAGGTCATTGGCAAGAAGGGATGACGAAATCTGGTCTTTTATGGGAAGCACCGATTCCACACTATGGTTTAAAGGGAATGGGGTAAAACTGAAGGCGGTCTTACGTATCACCCCGTCATCGCGTAAGTGGTGCTGGGATAGATCAGGTGGATCTTCCATAGCTAACGAGATGGAAGGGAAACTGGTGCTAGCGATCATGTAAATGGTATTGGCTGTGTTTTTTGTGGTGTTTCCCCCAGTCTATGTTGGAGGAAGAGGGGCAGGCCTGGAGACGGGAGGATTCTTTGATGGACCTGGAGGTAGATGCAACATCATCTCAATTAGATAGACATGAGTCAACACATTCTGGGGCCTTAGAGGTAGGGTAGGTTGTTTAAGGTACCACACAGGATCTCCCAGTGTGAAATCCTGTAGATTACGGGTTTCCAAGATAGACTTACTCACGATCTCGGATGGTAGGAAAAGGAAAGGGAAAAGGAAAAGGAAAAGGAAAATGTTGATCGGGAATGAACCCCACTGTTTCCCTGGTAACTGAGGTTGCGGCTGTGGCTGGGGAAACAATGGAAGAGATAGGTCTGATGGACCATTGGTGATGGTGGAGACAAGAGGGTCTGTAGAACTGGACATTATGTAAATGGACATGGTGTCCAAAGAAGGCGTTGGTGGGTGGACTTCTTTGATTAAGGTGATTTTAGAATCAAGGGAACGTTGACAGAGGTCAGCGAGAGCCATTCGAAATTCGGGCAAGTCTTAGAAATGGTGAGAATAATGGCCATACAAGCCGCAAAGGGTGCAAGCATGGTTTGTCCTCAATGCCTTGTTCCTGACTATTGGTGCGGTTGGGAGTTCAACCACTGGGATGTTTTTGTTTGTATCCATGGAATCTAGATGTGCATGGATCATTGGAATTTCAGGGCAGTTCTGAGTTGGATGGCCCTATTGCTCGCAGACTACGCAAGGTGGGACTTTTCGTGGCTCTGCGATGGTTTTGGTATTCTTGCCCCTGGCTCTTTTGGGTTGGGGTTGTGCTGGTGTAGGTGCAGCATTTGGCTTGTGTGGACCAGGTGGAGGGTGAGACTCAACTACAATCAGTTGCACCGAGGTTAAGACAACCTAGGGCATTTCTGGTTGAGCTGGTGGATTAAGATACCACACTGGAATTCCCAATGTAAAGGTTGGCAGGATGAAGGTGTCCATGACCGGCTTGCTCATGAAACTGGGTAGGGAAAAGAGGAAGGGAATCATATGGACTGGGGATGAGCCCACATAACTCCTAGCTGGTTGCATGTGGGGATGTGGTTGTGATTGCGGCTGCACATAATGCTGCTGCTACGGGTGGTGTTGCGGCTGCTGTTGGTGGTGCGGCTATGGACGATGTTGTGGTTGTGGTTGGGTCTACGACTGCGATTGCTATTTGGGTGCAGCGGTGCTAGATGAGACCATGCACAAATCTGCAGTTTCATTTTGTGTCGGTGGTGGCGACACTAATGGGAAAGGAGCCGTCATGATGGGATCGGTAAACAACCCAGGGCCCACATTCAATGGTGGGGAGGATGGTGTGTTTTCAACCATAGTGTTGATTACAGGTATGACATTGGCATGTGTGTTCATCCCTTGCGACTCAATGGTAGTGATGGTAGGGATATCGTTGGTGGGTGCCGTTAACCCTTGGGGATCATGATAAGTGAGCTGGTCAACCATCACAATATTTCCTTCATGGGGGAACATCATGAGACAGAAGACAGTTGATGCGACTGCTCACATATCATACATGTAACTCCTTCTGAGGAGAAGGTTGTATTCCAGTTAAACATTGATGACTTCTATGTCGATCAGCACTGTCTTCCTGACTAATGTGATGGGGATATGGGGGAGGATTCCTTGGGCTTTAGTAGAATGTCCATCATAAGCCTGCAGATTTGTGGAGGACAGTTGTAGAATTGGTGATCCAAATTTCTTCCAAACCAAGGTAGACATGACGCACATGGATGCCCCCTCATCCACTATGCACCGATGCACAACCAAATTTTGGATGGACACCAGAATTTGGAAGGAAATGGTCAATGGCATGCGCGGTTCCCTATTCTCTGTGTCAAATGTGATCAACTTGGATTCGGAGGGGTCTACTGCCCCTAGGGTGGCTAGTAAGGCTTTCTGTTGCATTGGGCACATTTTAAGTACCTCAAGAGCAGACATGGAGGTTGGCGTTTGGGCTAAATCATCCACAATGCTATAGCTGGCTACAACTCTAACTGTGGCATTATTGGCAATTCTGCATACCGGGGGGGGTAGGAATGGGGATAACTGAAGAGGTAGGTTGACTATTTTGGACGTTGATGCCACTGATGTGTCAGTGGGTTCAGTGGTGGTACCGTATTGATTATGTCTGGTTTGCAAGTTGACCTCTTCAGTTGTCATGGTTAGCAGTTGGTGAACACCTATTTCGGCCATGGGAGGTGCCCCCAGAGCGTTGGGATTGGCCTCAGGAGGGGGAGTGGTTGCTACCAATCCTTGGACTGGTAGTGGGTTTTGAAGCACCATGGGAGGAGGTCCTTGTGGTGTTGGGTTGGGTTGGGATTGATTTGTGGCATTGGTGGCCTATTGCGCCTCGTGTTGAATGGCTTGCTTAGCGCGAACCATGAGGGGACACTCGAACGTGTAATGCCCATAAACATCATAGAGTGTGCATGGTTGGTTTGTGTGCAATGGGGCATTGTGTCTTGGTGCATTTTTGCGTGGGGGGTTTTGGGATGGCTGGTTTGCCGCGGCATTGTTGGGAGGGTTCGATTGTTGACCGCCTCGCTATGGTCAGTTATTGCCTTGGTTGAGGGGTTGGTTATTTCTAGCTTGCCCTTGTTGATTGTTGGGGGTAGGCTGCTTGGGATGGTTTTGGTGTGCAAACACTTGTCCCAATGAAGTGGGTGGAGTGAGGGTGGGGGCTTGAACTGTTTGCACTGGCGGTGCATAATAGATCTGTGGGGGTGGTGGTGCCACAAATGTGTGAATTTGCCCCACATACTATTGTGCTGGCCAAGCCATGGCCTAATCCTGCTGCGGTGGCACAGGTTGTGCATAGGAATTTGTTGCTCTGGATTGAGACATCATTCTTGTGTATTCTAGAGTTTGGTTTTGGTAAGCAACACTAGTAGTGTTGCTTGGTTGTGGTGTAATGGCAGGTGGTGTCGGTCGAGGCTGTGGCTATTGGGAGACCGACCCTATGATGTTGTCCATAGCGTGGGATGCCCCCAGTGCATCACGGTAGGAGGTACTCAAATGGGGAGCATCTGGAATGACAGTGTACAAGTATCTAGACTGAGCATAGATAAGGTCAAACTATTGGGCCTTCAATATGGCCTCTTCTTCAAATTGGGGACGTTCGGATGCGATGTCCTTTGCTATGGGCAGGAGCAAGTTCTTAAGGAACCAATCCAAGAAGATCCTATCATCAAGTTGGATTTTGCATAGACTACGACATCGTTGCCACTCATGGATATGGTAGTTATATGAGTGGCAGTGCTTTGATGACAGGATGGCAGGATCTCCACCCCCTCGTCATATCTGAAGGGGAGTTAGAGATACTATAGGAACATGAAGGCTAAGGAGTTAAAGTTTGGATACTTGGCTTGTGACAGCTCAATGTACCATTTGTTTGCAACACCTATAAGGCTTTGTTGGAATAGCCTCAGCCTAATTGAGTCATCTACGATGCTATCGAATGAGCACCATAGATGGAATGTCATTATGTGGTTTTGGGGACATTCCCCTACTTTGCCTTCAAACTTGGGGATGTCTGATGGCAGCTTAGTTGGCATGAGTGGCCAAAAATCTTGGTGGTGGATGGGGTCATTCGTTAATCTAGCCAAATCAGGCAAGTTAAGATGAGCCATGAAGGGAAGATTTGACCCCAAGTTGATGTGGGATGGGGCTGCGATGGGGGTGGAGTTTGCTGGTGCATAATGCATCTGCACATCTGGGGGTGCTTGTGGTGGCACCATTGCGGATGGGCCAATGCCCCCAAGTGTTGTGGGTGGGATAATATGAGTGGCAGGGACATTTCCCCCATGTATGATAGTAGGAGCAATGTAAGTGGACGGTCCGCTGCCCCCTGTGTGGTAGGAGGGGCAGTGTGTGTGGAAGGGCCACTACCCCCGTGTGCTGCAAGTGGGCCAACTTGACTGGTCATTATAGGTGGTGGAAACTGACTAATGATAGTCTGCATGACTGTGTTTGGGCCACTTGCTAGGTTGTGGGTGACAGGTTGTGATGTGGACATGGGTCCACTTGCTATGGGTATGCCGAAAAATGGATTCGGATTTGCACTAGCCATGGGGCTTGATGGTGCAGTATGGAGGTCTGGTTCAAAATGATATGGATTTGAATTAGAATCAAAGGATGTGTGGCCCTTTGATGGTGTGGGAGATCGCTAAGAATGGCTTTGATGGTGTCGACTGAGTGTTCCAAATGGTGGTGGTTTGCCTCTTAGGCGTGAGGAAGAACATGGAGGATCAATTGTGTTAGATTTTATGTCTAAAAATTGGTGGGAATGATATTTGGACCTTGGTTTCAGTGGCTTCCTATTGGCTGCAGGTGGTCACTCGGCCACCAAGACTGCCAAAAGACAATGCTTGGCTTGTTCCTCACAGGTGTCTCTACTCAATCGGAAGGGGTCATTGCCCGTTTCACTTGTCAATTCCTCTCAGCGGCTAGCTACTTTGGGGTTCTTGTGGTACTCCTCACAATGAGTTTCTGGGTAGAGCCCAAGTACTTCCCACAGTTGAAGCTGTCAAGAACTTATGTCCTCAAAGACTGCAGAGTTGTTTGTACTTAGTGTAAATTAGTAAATTTTAAGGCTCACTCAACGTCATGAACTGAGTTGGGTTAATTAGTTGGTATGGTGTATTTGTGTGTTTGTTTTTATAGTATTTGGTTGCTGCAAATGGTTTATGAATTCATCATGGTAGATTTCATGTCATTGTGATTGTGTATGCAAGCATAAATAATAAGAAATTGTTAACAAATACAGTGATTAACCATGAATGTTTGCTAGCCTAACTAGATGTCTACCTCACACTAATATTCATCTTCAACCAAGAGAAGGTGTTGGGCTCTCAACACAATGGGACTAATCCCATCTGTAGATCCTCAGGTCACCTCCCGGATGCTAGGCTGGTCAACAGGGAGGACGCTTAGCACCATGAGAAGCCCTCCTTCTCTAACCCCTCTACCTTCCAGGTCACCTGGTTTTAATGGTTTGGAACAATATAGTGGAGTGCCTAGATCTATACGACCTTTCCCTTCGTCGTATCCCAGAATACCCCGAAGGGTGATGACTGGGTAGAGGAGGAAGGGGAAGCAAGACAGTATGTTTTTAAGTTGATTTTAGTTAGACTAGGTTCATTTTATTAAGCCATTAATGTTTACTTGGAATTTACACATTGTTCCTGAAATAAATTGCTGAAAATAGAAACAGAAACTGAAATTGAATAGTTTGTTGTGACAGAGGTGGCTGAGCCGCACTGACAGTCCCTATGAAAGCAAACAGTGAAGCCCAAAAATGGGTCGCGCACCTGTAAAAGTCATATTTTTGCGAAGTGGATTCTGATCAAACTGTTAGGAATTACCTCAAACGGTTGAAAACCCACATCAAAAACGGGCCCTTTTACCCTTCATTGAGGGTAGATTCACAAATGTCTCAATTGTTTGGGAAGAAAATGAGCCCGAACATAGGTGAATTTTCAGAAATTCGGTTCATCCATTTTTGCACAGTTGAGTGATTTGCAAACCACAGAATGGCCAATAGTAACTAGTAATGTGGCCAAATGTGCTTGGATTGGCCTTGAGGAGGCTCAACAATAACTAGAAATGTAAATAAACAAGAATCTAAGCTAGATTTAACAGAAAACTAAACTAGGGAAAAAAACAGAACTAAAAACTAAAACTTTGAAAAATCAACCCAAGGATCCTATGGGATCGACCTGGTATGGTCGCCAGTTCTGTAGTAAGGATTTCTCCTTACTACAGGGGTAGGAATGAATCTATTCTATCTATAGGACAGAAGGGTAGGATCTTGCTAGTGGGTAAATGCAGAAAATAAAACATAATGTAAATGGTAGTAAACTAAAACTAATCGAAGAAAAGAAAGAAGAAAATAGAGCAATGGTGAACTCCTCTGCACACAAGAGGTTAGGGTTCCGCCTCCAATAACCTGCAAACAAATCCTAAGCTACAATAACCTACAAAACAATGTTAAGCAAAACCTACAAATGAAATAGGGGTTAGAAATCAAAGCAAACTAAACAACTAAGAAATAAAACATGAAACATGGTTATACCTTCTCTAGTGGAAATGGGCCACCATGCCCTAGCTTGTGGAAGCACTCCTCTCTCTTAGATGGGGAGCAATGGCTCAATGGGAATGGAGGAGAGGGGGTGTGGGTGGCTTGAGAGGAAAATGTGTCTCAAGGCATCCACTTGGGCAGCATAATAGTATTCAAGGGAGGAGTGTTTTGAGAGTGACCCCCCACCCTCCTTTTATAGCTTTTCCAAGGGGTTTTAGTGTTTTAAGCCCTTGGTCAGGGATTTAGCCCCTTCTGCCCTAACTTTAGCCCCTTTTATGGTTTTAGCCCCTTTTTGAGGGCTTTAACTCCTAGGAGGCTATTTTGGGCTCTTTTGGGGGTTTTTAAGCCCTTTTCTTCATCCTTATGCTATTTTGAGGGTGCAGGGGTCTAATGGAGGGTCGTGAGATGGTTTCCTTGGGTGGTGTAGGCCATTGAGAGCTTAGTGGGGGATTTTTGGGTTAACACCCAACCTAAAAACCTAGTTACTAATGTGAAAATGTTCACCAAGGAGGTAGGAAGAACGAGAATCGGGTAGGTGAAAAGAAGGTTCAAGTTCTAACACTAAAGGAAGGACTCAACTCGAGTGAAGGGGATATGTTTCATTTTTACACAAGCTTGAAATAGAAGGTAACTATGCTTGGAACATGGTTTCATTTTTATGCAAGCGTGAAACCAAAAGGTAAACTATTCTTAAGGAAACCTACTTCATTTTTTAATGAGCTTGAAATAGAAAATGAACTATGCTCAGGAATGGTTTCAATTTTATCCAAGCTTGAAACCAAAAGGTAAAATATGCTTGAGGAGATCCATTTTATTTTTTAACGAGCTTGACATAGAATGGGAACTTTGCTCATAGGCATCTATTTCATTTTTTAACGAGTTTGACATAGAAAAAGAACTATGCTCATGAACCTGCTCCTACCAACATGATATCCAAAGGTTGGTAGGTTGCCCCCATTTCATGAAAGCTAGCATCCTAGCTCCACTATGATGTCCATATACTAGAGCCATGCCCCTCATTTTACCTATGATGGGAAGAAGCTAACTAGAAGAATGGGAAGGAACCACAAGAACATGAGGCACATTCAGGTCAGTCTGATTACTAGGAGTAATGCGATGGTCAAGTGTAACAAAGGAAAGTTGATCAATGGTCACAATATTCCCATCATGGGTAAAATGCATAACTCTAAAGAGTGTGGACACTACGGCTTTCATGGCGTACACGTAATCACGTCCAAGGAGAAAATTGAAATATAAAGGACCTTGGACCACCATAACATCAATATAGACAGTTTTCCCTCCTAATGTAATAGGAAAATAAGGAAGGGTCCCTAAAGGTGCAATAGGTCTTCGATTAAAATCCAGTATCTAATCGATGGCTAGCGCAAGCTGAGGAGAACCTAAAGCTTGCCAAGCAGTTGATGATAGAATACTAACAGAAGCCCCTTTGTCAACAATAGTGCGAATTATCCACCTAGCAATAATATTCACAACTATCTGGAAAGGAACACTTGAATGAAGACAAGACTCTGTTAGGTTACTCCAGTCAAAGGAAATAACCTCACTACTTGGAGAGGGTTCTATCGAAACAGACAAAATTTCCTCTTGTCGAGAACAATTAGAACGAAGCATGAAAACTTCAGTAGGTGTTCATTCTCTACTGTAAGAGAAGAACAAGATGAAGATTTGGTCAAAGCGACTACTTCAGTCTTAACACTCTCTGATGAAAGAGTGGGATCGGGTGGAGATGACATCAACTTGACCACTTTAACTTCACTCTTGAAAGGAGGAATGGGATTAATCACGGATGAATCTGGATTAACCACTTGGAATTCACTCTTAGAAGGAAGAGTGGGATCGAGCTCAGATGAAACTGAATAAACCACTTTAAATTCACCCTTCAGAGGAAGAGTGGGATCAACTACAGATGAAACCAAATTGACCACTTTATCAACCAATGGGATGTCAAGTGACAACTTATGATAACCTGTTGGAAGTCGTTGATGAGAAACAATAATATCTTCCAAAAACTTAGAAGCTTCTTCCATTTGAGGACAAAGGTAAGTAAAGTGCATGTCCTTACAAAGCAAGCAAGGATTTCTGACGTTTCCCTTCTGAATCTTGAGAAAAACTATCTGAAGCATGGATCAAAATACTAATAACAAGCATTTAAGAATCAAACACCAAACAGGGCTAAGAAGAATGGTATCTTTATTCCCTTCATGATACTCACCTCTTACTAGTTTGATGTAACACTGGCCTTCCAACGGGTTAATTGGAGTGATTACTCACATTTATGAGTCTTCAAATGACAAGATTCTCTTTTTAAAATCAATGACAATCTGGTTCCCAATATCCAAATCGATCCCCAGGAGTACAAGATAAGGATTCATATTGTCAAAAATATCTATAACCTCAAAATATGCATAGGTTTAGAGCCCTTCCACCTCGATAGGAACCTGTGGTAATCAACCAATAGGAGAACCTTCAACTGGTTAGATAATCTCAACTAAATAGATGACCATACTAAATTGGAATTCCCCATACATTCCCATGTCTGCATAGTCAAAATGTTGACATCTGACCCCAAGTTGAGAATAATAAAATCCATATCATAATCACTTATTTGAGTAGTCATGCATAGTTCTCAACTAGTCTTATGTATTTTATGAATATGGTTAACATTCTTTTACTGTAAAAGAAGTCACTCGGGTTCTTTGATTAGATTTGATTTCTCTTCCAGAGCATCTTAATTTTTAACTAGTGCTAGACACATTTTCAAAAAATTATTCAAAATGCTCACTTGATCTGTCTAATTATTTGGAATTGACCGATCAAATCTCAGTGGCATGTTAATGACCAGACCTTTGTCAAATAACATAAGAACAACGAATGTCGAGGCATGGTTCCTATCCATAAACACCTTTCTCGCATCGAGGAAGACCCCTTTCTCTTTCTAGACATCAAAGCGAATATTCTTTTGTTCTCAAGCCGTATTCTTATATTTTTCCATGGTTCTCCTTTATCATCTCTAGTTGCAATACCTACCATGGTTAACACAATGATAGTTGATAGTTTTTCTTGTGTCTTAGATGAAATATTCTGAACATTCTAATTTACTTTTGAGAGCTGGTTTTGATTCCCATTCACCTTGTCCTTCCATTTAGCAATAAGTTGGGGACATTCCTTTATGGTATGATCCATTGATTTACAATATAAACACAATGGTGTAAAAATTGTACAATCTTTGGCATAGTGTCCCAGTTTTCCATAATTATAGAAGATTACCTTACCTCTTCCTTGATGAAATCCTACTCCTCTGGATCAAGCTCTAAAATTACCACCCCCTAGGTTGAGGGAACTGTGCATGTGACCTCTCAACTTGCATTTTCTCTTCATTCTTCATCAATTAGGTATCCATGTCTTTTCCTACAACAATTGGTATGCCCCGAAATCCTTTTCATCATGGCCCACAGATCGATAGAACTTACAATAAATACTGGTAGGTGAACTTGCTATCTTTTGTAAATACAAACATGTTGATTAAGTTTTCATTTATGGCAATAGTTCCTGGTCATTGATGCCAATAGTTTATAGTGGAGGTCGTGGTTGTATTGGTCTTGGTGCTTGTTATCTGGAAATAGAAACCTCCTATGGACAAGAGCTGGGTTCCCTAGTCTGAATGGTTCAGATCTAGAACAAAACACAAACACAAAATGCTAGAATCTCCCTAAATCTGGTTAATCACATGAATAAGATGCCATGATACTTATCTCAAAGGTTTTCCTCTCTATCCTTGCAGAAGAACCTATAAAATATGGAAAACAACAAGAGAAACATGAAAGCATACAATATAATCAACTAGATCATGCTTATGACCAAGGAATCAAGAAATATAAACATATGAAACAGTAAATATGGGAAAGAAAAGACATTATTTATTAATAAATTATTAGAGAGACTACAACCTTCATGCCTTTGTTTTGAGAGTTCCTTCCAATGGATCCTTGCCTCCAAAGACTCAAGAATGATTTTGACAGAGTTTGGGTATGAAACACAATTCTTCCTCCTTTTTCCCATGGGGTTTTAGCTAGTATTTAAAGGCATGGGAGGATAGGTATGGTTGAGGATATCATGGGTGAGGTGGATATTAGATTCTAAAAGGGAGGATCTCGAGCTCCAGCTGGTCCTAAACTATAGGGATGAGGCTCCACGGAGGTCAGCTTCGAGAATCCTCTCAAAGCTTCTCTTTTTTTCCTTCAAAACTCAAGCACCGCTCTTCAAATGAAGCAAACAGGCAGTGATAAGGGGGCACCACTTCTCGTAGTAAGGACAAGAGTGGTGGCACCTCTCTTTGCTCATGTATCAAGAGCGGTCCTGGCTCTTTGCTTCTTGGGTAATGATTTTTGTCAATGGGGAAAGAGCGTTACCAGCTCAAAAGAGGGAAAATTGCAAGGGGTTAATTTATTCCTTCATTTCTGTAGGGAAAACTTTGAGGGATTGGAGTAGACAAGGGGATACCTATCTCACAACATGAGGGTGATGATATTCCGGTATAATAATGTCCCCTATGGAGCACCTTAGATGCAATAGTTTGCTTGTACTATTTGTATGGTTGCCAGAGTCAAAGAAGTCCTTTTGTGGTTGTCCAATCCCAAGCTTGAATCCCTTGGAAGCCTTGGGACAATGGAAAAATTCCTGGTTACCCATTGACTTTATTGAGTGCCCCTAAGTTGTGTCTTGGTCCACTCTGAATTCAAATTGATGATCCATGTGTCTACTTGTACTTGTTATATCTTGTTCATGTGTGTGAGTGCTTATTTAAGGTCTCTTTATTGTTTATATGGTAGCTTGATTTTTGAAACCCTCACATAATTTTCCTTGTGCCCCTCCTGATGTTTTAGTTTAATGATGAATCCCATACTCTAGAAAATAATAAATGACCCATTCCATGGTCATTTAAAATGACATAATTAATGAAACTTGAGCACTTGAACTTTGTTGTTATTGATAACCCATTGACTTGACTTTATTTTGTCTTTGGAACCCTTATGTATGGGATCTTTGAAGTCTTGAACAAATTGAAGAATTTAAGGGTATTAGACTAAAAATTTGAAAATAATCCCATCATAGGGAAATATCCCCATCAAGCCCTTTCCATTGATATGTGGAGCATCTCCTAACTCCTCACGGTTGAATAAATTTTAATTTTTAAAGTTGTCAAGACAAATTTACCTCATCTTTTGGGTCATCCAACCAAACAAAAAGAAATTACTTTAATTCATTATTAACTTGTTATTTACATGTCAGTATAGTCGATTAAAAATTGAAATTCTGTGTATAAATAGAAGATAAAACATTTGATTTATTCATGAATCAAGTCTTAATTTGGTATTTCGCTACTCTTGAAGAAAGGTGTGAAACTTTGTGGAGGACAAATTTTTGGATTGAAGAGATTCGCTCAAATTGGCATAACTTTCCCATATAGAATCAGAATTACAAAATTATTGGCTTGTTAGAAAGCTTGTTGTGAGGGTTATGGGATGAGATGAAATAGATTTTATTTTGGTTTGTCTATTATTTCTTCATCTTGTGATCTTTGAAAAGGTAGGTTCATGCTTATGGTTTTATCTTGCGATGACACATGTCACTCATGGATAGAGATCATATTTGATCTTAGTGTTTAAGCCTCTATATTGGTTATCTCTTTGACGTCATTCAAATTTATGTTATGGAGGCTATGGTGATGTTTATCTTGGCATATTTATTGATTTGATATTGATATAGATCTTAATTATTATCTTAGATATTGTTGGCATAGATCCTGGTGTTTATCTTGACTATTGTACAATATGGTATTGAATGAGGAGTTGACATGTAAGCAATAGATCCGGTGAGTGATTTATTTGATCAACCTAAGTGTTTTCTTTGAAAAATAGTTTGGCAAGTGTTGATCATTGTGTCTTTTATCTAAGTGGAGTTGGAATATTATTGATTGTTAATGACTAACTTTGACAATATTGTAAGTGATTATTTGTTTAATATTTGTTTTATTTGTTGACTTGATTTGAGTGGAGTGAAAAATCCTTTTTTGTCTAAGAGCTTATGAGATTGAAAAAGTTTGACATAGTTGTTTAAGTCTTTTATATTCTTGGTTAAGGTTAGTTGGTTGAGGTTTATCATGTTTAACTGCCAAGTCTTCCTTGACTGTGATTGAGGTTAGTTGTGGTGTCATTGAGTTGAGTGTCATTTTACCAAGTTTGATTAACCGTATCTGAAGTCTCTTGGTTTCTCAAATGTGTCTCTTAGTTGATGAACTAGGCCAAGTAAGAAGGGTTGGTTGACTGTCAAAGCACTTGATTATATTAACACAAGTATATGATTGATTTGGCACAGGTACACAAGAAAATTGGTACATGTTGGTTTAGTTTAGCAGGATTGGAATAGGTTTTCTTATGTGCAAATGGTTTGACTCACACTGGATGAGTTGTATGAGAAGTTGGTTTGACTCAGGTGGACTAGTTTTGGTGAGAAATTGGTTAGACTCATATTGATTAAGTCAGATTATGCAAACAAATCATTGATTAGACAGATTGTTTTGCACAGATTATTGGTACATGTTATTGGCACATGTGCGGTGTAGTAGTCAGTTGATGAGAAGTGGTAAGATGATGAGCAGTGACAATTGATGAGTAGTGGTCAACAGTAATAGTTGATGAGAAGTGGTCAACAATGACAGTTTTGGTGTAGTGTGGTGCAGGTTGAAGAGTGTGGTGCAGTGTAGTGCATGTGTTGATTAGCAGGTCCATAGGATCAGTGCAGTTGCGGTTCAACAATTTCTAGCTTCATATCGAGGTGGAAGAATAGGGAAAGGAAATGGGATTATACCCTCCTTCCGGTTGTAGTAAGATAACTAGGTAGTTGGAGCTTCCTCCAAGTTGTATCCTATAAATTAGAGGGTTGTAGATCAAGTTGTAGTTGGAGAATTGAATTCATTGTAACAAGGGGATTGTTTCCTCCTTCCAGTTGTTGCTGGAAAACTATTACTATAAGGATTCCGTGGTTTTTACCTAGGACTTGGGTTTCCATGTAAAAATATTGTGTATTGTGTTTTTCTATGCTTCTTATGTGATGATGATATGATGATAAGTGATGATGATATATAATTGTTGATATAATTATAACAACATATTGTGCATAATATTGAATAAGTTGTTGATGATTGTTATTGTTGAAAAAGTAACAAAATCTATGCACATTATTCACCCCCCTCTCAGTACGCTCAATGTGTCCAGAAATTAGTATAAGAGCGAGCCTTCATACAAAGCCTTACTATCTTAAAGGATATATTTGACACACCATGGTGTTCTTAATGAATGGAGTACCAATGTTTTGTGGAACAAATTATTTCATCTGGAAAAGAAGAATGCAATTTTATCTTGAAGCAGAAGGAATTGGTATATGACAATCAATTCTTATTGGATAAAATCCTCCAAAGAAAGTGAAAACAACAAATCATAAGGAAGCAAAGAAGAATAATTCATTGGCTATGGAATCCATCCTTGAAGGATTAACAAATCACCAAAAGAAGAAGATAGGAAATTGCAGCTCAAATAAGGAACTATGGATCAAAATAGAACAACTATACTTCACTAACAAACAAAAAGAAGAGATTATGAAAATCATGATTGAATATCTAATAGATATTCAAAAGAAGAAAATAGGAAAGTGCAACTCAATTGAAGAACTGTCTCTCAAGATAGATCATCTCTACTCCATTGAAGAACAAGAAGCAGAAGATAGCTCCATCAAAATATTAGTACAAGATCTAGGTGAGTATGAAGGTAAGTCCCTTGAACAATATGTTTGGAATTCTTTTAAAGAGATATGCTTATCATGTATAGAAGATAAGAGCTATTCTTAATTCATAGAATGTGATGAAAATCCGTGTTCTATAAGTGATAGTAGTCTAGCTAATACTAAGTTTGAAATCATGGCTATTCTAGATAAGGTTGAATTAGACAATGAAATTACTAATGATATTTTTGAAATTTTTAGAAATAATGTTATGAATATCTTAGAAGAAGTAGAAAATTTCCAAGCATAGAACTTGGCACTACAAAATCAATTAGACAAATATGAGCAAGTGAAAGAGGAGGAATATGACAAGGCCACAAAGGCCATCATGGACCTAAAACTCCAGGTCGAAGAAGCCACCAAAATCAAAGAAGAAACATCCATCTCCTTGAAAGATGAACTTGAAAAATCACCCACAGAAAATAAAAAATCAATCAGAAGATATTTCTAGGCTCAAAGGAAAACTAGAAGATAAGGAGAAAGAATTGACCTACAAGCTTCAATACAAACACAATGAGATAGGTACCTTACTTGAGAAATTGTAGAATGATAGTACCAGTAATCATAGATTTGATTACAGTGCAGAGATATAAGTTAAATTAAGAAGAAAGAAATAATATTCAAGTGATATAAGGGGACGTCATGAGGAATCCATAAGTCAAAAGGACAAATGGAAGATAGTATCATTGATCTGAAAACACAGATATATGAAGTCAAGAAAATTGAAGATGACCTAATGAGAAAACTCCAAGAAAAGATAGAAATTTCTCAAAAGAAAGAATTGAAGATCCTCTATCTAAAGGAAGATATGGAAAAAACAACTGATCAGTTAAAGAAAAATTCAAAGATCAAGAAGAACATTGAAGAAAGTAAAATCTCTATGGAAAGAGAAGAAAAGACTAACAATTATACACATATTCTCAAAAGATCACATGATCGGTAGCAATTAAGAGAAGGTACATCACAAACAATATTATTTCCTTAGAGATACCCTATGATGTTCAATGACTACTGTTACAAGTGCAATAGCTATGGTCACAAAGCCATCCATTGCAAAGCTCATGACAAAATCACACCAAGAAGAAATCAAAGTGGGTCTTCTATTCAATGTTACAATTTCTATAATTATGCTCGTTTGATAAAACATTGTAGAATGCAGGGACAAGTTAAAGTTTGGAGAAGAAAACGAGTTCAATCGAATGACATGAACAACCATCAGCCTGCTATAGTATGGAGAATAAATTCAGTAGATTACAACATAAACGAAGATAGAAATGATGATTTTTTTGACAAATACTATATATTATTTTGAAGACTATCAATGAGTGATATGAAGAGCTATGAATATTATCAATTTTTAAGAATTGAGATCAACGATCACACTCTTCTCAAGATTGGTTTCCAACAGTATTCGTGTGATAGAATACAAGTCCATCTAAGTAGCATCAATTCCCAGTGATAGGTGGAGCAATATTTCCAAAGGAATTTCTTGTTTCAATTAATGCAAACATGAAGGAAAATTGAAAAAGGAAGAGAATTTGATGATATGGGGAGCATTCCCTGAGTGGGAGTAGTATTATCAAAGGATGTTCCCTTTCTCGTTGATGTCAAAGGGGGAGAGAAGTTGTCAATAAGGGGAGCTTGTTTTGAAGAAGAGTTATGGTGTTTTCATCAATGACAAAGGGGGGAATTTTTTATTAAGTTGTCATTGATGCCAACAATCCTTGGCCATTGATGCCAACAGTCTCTAGTGGAGGCCATGGTTGTATTGGTCTTGGTGCCCCCTATGGAGCCCCTGAGAGTCAAGAGTTTGTGTGGGTTGTTTTTATAGTTTTCAGAGTCAAATGAGTCCTTTTGTGGTTGTCCAATCCCAAGCTTGAATCCCTTGAAGACCTTGGGACAATGACGAAATCCTTGGTTACCCATTGACTTTATTGAGTAACCCTAAGTTGTGTCTTGGTCTACTCTGAAATCAAATTGATGCTCTATGTGTCTCCTTGTACTTGTTATAGCTTGGTTATGTGTGTGATTTCTTATTTGAGGTCTCTTTAATTTTTATAAGGTAGCTTGGTCTTTTAAACTCTCACACGATTTGCCTTGCACCCCTCTTGATGTCTTAACCTATTGACAAAGCCCATACTCTAGAAAAGAAGAAATGACCCATTCTATGGTCATTTAAAATGACATACTTAATGAAACTTGAAGACCTTGACCTTGGTTGTTATTTATAACCCATTGGCTTGCCTTAATTTTTTCTTTGGAACACTTATGTATGGGATCTTTGAAGTCCTGAACAATTTAAAGAATGAAATTGAAGAATTTAAGGGTATTAGACTAAGAATTTGCAAATAATCCCATCATAGGGAGATATTTCTCGTCAATCCATTTCCATCGATATGTGTAGCATCTCCTAACTCCTAACGGTTGAAGAGATTTTAATTTTTTAAGTTGTCAAGACAAATTTGCTTCATCTTTTGGGTCAGCTAACCAAACAAAAAGAAATTACTTCAGTTAGTTATTAATTTGTTATTTACATGTCGGTATAGTCAATTAAAAATTGAAATTTTCTGTATAAATAAAAGATCAAACAGTTCATTTATTCATGAATCAAGTCTCTCTTTGGTATTTTGCAACTCTTGGAGAAAAGTGTGAAACTTGGTGGAGGAGAATTTTTTTAATTGAACACTAAAATTGGCATAACTTTCTCATACGGAATCAAAATTACAAAATTATTGGCTCATTGGAATGCTTGTTGCGAGGACTATGTGATGACATGATATAGAGTTTATTTTGGTTTGTATATTATTTATTCATCTTGTGATATTAAAAAATGCATGGTTCATGCTTCTGGTTTTCTCTTGTGATGGAACATGTCTCTCATGGATAGAGTTCATCTTTGATGTTAGTATTTGAGCCTATATATTGGTATATATCTTTGAATTCATTGAATATGTTATGGAGGATATGGTGATGGTTATCTTGGCAAATATATTGTTGTTATCTTGATATAGATATTGATGATTCTCTTGGATATTGTTCCCATAGATCTTGGTGTTTTTTTTTACTATTGTACACTGTGGTTTTGAATGAGAAGTTGACATGTAAGTAATAGATATTGTGAGTGATTTCTTTGATCAACCTAAGCATTTTATTTGAAAACTAGTTTGACAATTGTTAATCGTGTGCCTTTGACCTAAGTGGAGTTGGATTGTTATTGACTATTAATGGCAAGCTTTGACGTTATTGTAAGTGATTATTTTCTTGATATTTGTTTGATTTGTTGACTTGATTTGAGTGGAGTGAAATATCATTTTGTGTCTAATATTTTATGATATTGAGATATTTTGACATAGTTGGTTAAGCCTTTTATCTTCTTGGATAAGGTTTGTTGGTTTAGGTTTATCATGTTTAACTATAAAGTCTTCCTTGACTGTGGTTGTGGTTGGTTGTGTTGTCGTTGAGTTGAGTGTGATTGTACAAAGTTTCGGGAACCATATGTGAAGTCTCTTGGTTTCTAAAATGTGTCTCTTACTTGATGAACTAGGCCAAGTAAGAAGCATCAGTTGAGTGTTAGAGCACTTGATTAGATTAACACAAGTATATGATTGGTTTGGCATAGGTACACAAGCATCTTGGTACATGTTGGTTTAGTTAAGTAGGATTGGAATAGATTTCCTTATGTGCAGTTGGTCCGACTCACACTGGATGAGTTGTATGAGAAGTTGGTTTGAATTAGGTGGACTGATTTTGGTGAGCAATTGGTTAGACTCAAATTGACTGAGTCAGATTATGTAAACAATGGATTTATTAGATAGATTGTTTGCACATGTTGTTGGTACATGTTATTGGTACAAGTGTGGTGTGGTGGTCAGTTTATGACTAGTGGGTAGATGATGAGTAGTTGTCAGTAGTAATAGTTGATTAGCAGTGGTCAGTAGTGGCAATTGTTGTGTAGTGTGATGTAGGTATAGGATTGTGGTGCAGTGTAGTACATGTGTTGATTAGAAATTCCTCAGGATCAATGCGGTAGTGGTTCAGCAATTTCTATCTTCATATCAGGGTAGCAGGATGGGGAAAGGAAAGGGGGTTGTAGCCTCCTTCCAGTTGTAGTTAGAGAACTAGGGAGTTGGATTTTCTTTTAGGTTGTATCCTGTAAATTAGGGGATTGTAGCCTCCTTCCAGTTGTAGTTGGAGAATTGAAGTCATTGTAAAAAGGGGGTTGTTTCCTCCTTTGTGGTGTTGCTGGAAAACTATTATTATAAGGCTTCTGTGGGTTTTCCAACAGGACTTGGGTTTCCATGTAAAAATATTGTGTATTTTGTTTTGTTATGCTTCTTATGTGATTATGATATGATGATATGTGATGATGATCAATAATTGTTGATATAATTATAATAACGTACTATGGATAATATTGAATAAGTTGTTGATTATTATTATTGTTGAAGAAGTAACAAAATATATACACATTATTCACCCCCCCTCTCAGTGTGCTCTATGTGTCCAAAAATCGGTATCAGAGTGAGCCTTCATAGAAATCCTTACTATCTTGAAGGAGATCTTTGACACACCATGGGGTTCTTAATGAATAGAGTACCAATGTTTTGTGGAACAAATTACTTCATCTTGAAAAGAAGGATGCTATTTTATCTTGAGGCAGAAGGAATTGGTATATGTCAATCAGTTCTTACTGGATATATTCCTCCAAATAAAGTGAAAATAACAACTCATAAGGAAGCAAAGAAGAATAATTCATTGGCTATGGAATCCATCCTTGGAGGATTAATAGATCACCAAAAGAAGAAGATAGGAAAGTGCAGCTCAGCTAAGGAACTATGGATCAAAATAGAACATCTATACTCCACTAAAGAATATGCAGAAGAGGTTATGAAACTAATGATTGAAGATCTGACATATCTGCAAAAGAAAAAAATAGGAAAGTGCAACTTAATTGAAGAACTATCAATCAAGATAGATCATCTCTACTCCATTGAATAAAAAGAAGCATAAGATAGCTCCATCAAAAGGTCACTACAATATCTAGGTGAGTATGAATGTAAGTCCCTTGAACAATTTGTTTCTAATGCTATTAAAGAGACATGTTTATCAAGTATAGAAGATAATATCTATTATGAATTCATAGAATGTTATGAAAACCGTTGTTCTATAAGTGATAGTAGTCTAGCTAATACTAAGATTGAAATCATTTCTATTCTAGATATTGTTGAAAGGTTGAATTAGACAATGAAATTACTAATGATATTGTTGAAAGTATTAGAAATAATGTTATGAATATCTTAGAAGAAGTAAGAAATTTCCAATCACAAAACCTGGCACTAAAACATCAATTAGATAAATATGAGCAAGTGAAAGAGGAGGGATATGACAAGGCCATACAAACCATCATGGACCTAAAACTCCAAGTCGAAGAATCCCCCAGAATTGAAGAAGAAACATCCAAATCCTTGAAAGATGAACTTGAAAAGTCATCCACAGAAAATAAAAATCAATGAGAAGAAATTTCCAGTATCAAAGGAAAACTAGAAGATAAGGAGAAAGAATTGACATGCAAGCTTCAAGACAAAGACAATCAGATAATTACCTTACTTTAGAAATTGCTTAATGATAGTACCAGTAATCATAGATTTGAGTCTAGTGGAGAGATCCAAGTTATATTAAGAAGAACGGAAAAAGATTCAAGTGACAAAAGGGGAATTCATGAGGAAGATCAGAACTAAAAAGGACAGATGGAAGATTGTATCATTGATCTGAAAAGACAGATATATGAAGTCAAGAAAATTGAAGATGACCTAACGAGACAACTCCAAGGAAAGATAGAAATTTGTCAAAATCAAGAATTGGAGATCCTCTCTCCAAAGGAAGACTTGGAAAAAAAACTACTCAGTTAAAGACAAATTCAAATATCAAGAAGAACAATGAAGAAAGTAAAAGCTCTATGGAAAAATAAGAAAAGACTAATAGTTATACATGTATTATTGGAAGATCCCATGATCAACAAGAATCAAGAGTAGGTACATCACAAAGAATATTATTTCCTTAGAGATACCCTATGATGTTCAATGGCTACTGTTACAAGTGCAATAGCTATGTTCATAAATCCATCCATTGCATATCTCATGAAAAAATCACACCAAGAAGAAATCAAAGTGGGTCTTTTGTTCAATGTTACAATTGTTATCATTATGGTTATTTTGCAAAACATTGCAGAATGCAGGGACAAGTTAAAGTTTGGAGAAGAAAACAAGTTAAATCGAATGGCATGAACAATCATCATCCTACTAAAGTATGGAGAATAATGTCAGTAGATTGCACCATAAATTAAGAAGAATGAAAAAATATTCAATGACAAAAGGGGAATTCATGAGGAAGATCAGAAGTAAAAAGGACAGATGGAAGATAGTATCGTTGATTTGAAAACACAAATATACGAAGTCAAGAAAATTGAAGATGACCTAACGAGACAACTCCAAGAAAAGATATAAATTTGTCAAAATCAAGAATTGGATATCCTCTGTCCGAAGGAAGATATGGAAAAAACAATTGATCATTTAAAGACAAATTCAAATATCAAGAAGAAAAATGAAGAAAGTAAAAGCTCTATGGAAAAAGAAGAAAAGACTAATAGTTATACATGTATTCTCGGAAGATCCCATGATCAGCAAGAAAAAAGAGTAGGTACATCACAAAGAAGATTATTTCCTTAGATATATCCTATGATGTTCCATGGCTATTGTTACAAGTGCAATAGCTATCGTCATAAAGCCATCCATTGCATAGCTCATGAAAAAATCACACCAAGAAGAAATCAAAGTGGGTCTTTTGTTCAATGTTACAATTGTTATCATTATGGTTATTTTGCAAAACATTGCAAAATGCAGGGACAAGTTAAATTTTGGAGAAGAAAACAAGTTAAATCGAATGGCATGAACAACCATCATCCTACTAAATTATGGAGAAGAATGTCAGTAGATTGCACCATACATCAAGATAGAAATGATGACGCTTTTTAGAAATACCGAGTATAATTTTGAAGACTATCAACGAGTGATATGAAGAGCTATGACTATTAGCAGTTGTAAAGAATTGAAATCAATGATCACACTCTTCTCAGTAGTGGATTCCAACAGTATTTGTGTGACAAAATACAATTCCATCTAAGCAGCATCAATGCGCAGTGATAGGGGGAGCAATATTTCCAAAGGAATTTCTAGTTTCCATTAATGCAAACATGAAGAAAAGTTGAAAAAAGAAGAGAAGTTGATGAAAGGGGGGGCAATATTGTCAAAATATGTTCTCTTTTCCATTGATGTCAAATGGGTAGAGAAGTTATGAATACAAGGATCTTGTTCTGAAGAAGAGTTATGGTGTTGTCATCAATGACAAAGGGGGGTATTGTTGATTAAGTTGTCATTGATGCCAATAGTGCCCGTCCATTGATGCCAACAATGTCTAGTGGATAACATGGTTGTATTGGTATTGCTTCCCCCTATGGAGCCCCCAAGAGTCAATATTTTGTTTGTGTTGTGTGTATAGTTTTCAGATTCAAAGGAGTCCTTTTTTGGTTTTCCAAGCCCAAGCTTGAATCCCTTGAAGGCGTTGGGACAATGGAAAAATAATTGGTTACCGATTTACTTTATTGAGTACCCCTAAGTTGTGTCTTGGTCCACTCAAAAGTCAAATTAATGCTCTATGTGTCTCATTGGACTTGTTATAGCTTGGCCATGTGTGTGACTGCTTATTTGAGGTCTATTTATTGTTTATATGGTAGCTTCGTCTTTGAAAACCTCACACAATTTTTCATGTGCCCCTCCTTATTTCTTAGCCTATTGATGAATCCTATCCTCTAGAAAATAAGAAATGGACCATTCGGTGGTCATTTAAAATGACATACTTAATGAAACTTGAAGCCCTTGACCTTGGTTTTTATTGATAACCCATTGAATTGACTTGATTTGGTCTTTGGAACCCTTATGTATAGGATATTTGAAGTCCTAAAAAACTTGAAGAATTTAAGGGTATTATACCAAGAATTTGAAAATAATCCCATCATAGGGAGATATTCCTTATCAATCCCTTTCCATTGATATGTGGATCATCTCCTAAATTCTCACGGTTGAAGAGAAAAAGAAATTACTTTAATTAATTAATAATTTTTTATTTGCATGTCGGTATAGTTAATTCAAATATGAAATTTTGTGTATAAATAGAATATCAAACATTTCATCAAGTTTTTCATTGGTATTTTGCAACTCTTGGATAAAAAAGCGAAACTTTGTGGAGGAGAAATGTTTCGATTGAAGAGATTCACTAAAATTGACATAAATTTCTCATACGGAATCAAAATTACAAAATTATTAGCTCATTGGAAAGATTATTGCGAGGTCTATGTCATGGCATGATATAGAGTTCATTTGTTTTGTCTATTATGTATTCATATTGTGATATTATAAAAGGTATGGTTCATGCTTCTGGTTTTCTCTTATGATGGCACATGTCTCTCATGGGTAGAGTTCATCTTTTGTCTTAGTATGTGAGCCTATATTTTGGTATATATCTTTGAAGTTATTGAATATGTTATGGAGGCTATGGTGATGGTTATCTTGGGATATATTTTGATGTAATCTTGATATAGATATTGATGGTTACCTTGCATATTATTGGCATAGATCTTGGTGTTTATCTTGATTATTGTACAATGTGGCATTGAATTAGAAGTTGACATGTAAGTAATAGATCTTGTGAGTAATTTATTTGATCATACTAAGTGTTTTATTTGAAAAATAGTTTGACAAGTGATGATCATTTTGTCTTTGACCTAAGTGGAGTTGAACTGTTATTGATTGTTAATGACAAGCTTTGATAGCATTGTAAGTGATTATTTGCTTAATATTTGTTTGATTTGTTGACATGATTTGGGTGGAGTGAGAAATCCTTTTGTGTCTAACATTTTATGAGATTGACAGAGTTTGACATAGTTGGTTAAGTATTTTATATTCTTGGCTAAGATTAGTTGGTTGAGGTTTATCATGTTTAACTATCAAGTATTCCTTGACTGTAATTAAGGTTGGTTGTGGTGTCATTGAGTTGAGTGTGATTGTAAAAATTTTGGTTGACTGTATGTGAAGTATCTTGGTTGATCAAATGTGCCTTTTACTTGATGAACTAGGCCAAGTAAGAAGGGTCAGTTGTCTATTAGAGCACTTGATTAGATTAACACAAGTATATGATTGATTTGGCACAAGTACACAAGTAGCTTGGTACATTTTGGTTTAGTTGAGAAGGATTGGAATAAGTTTCCTTATGTACAGTTGGTCTGAATCACACTAGATGAGTTATATGAGAAGTTGGTTTAACTTAAGTGGGCTGAGTTTGGTGAGCAATTGGTTAGACTCAGATTGATTGAGTCGGATGATGTAAACAAAATATTGATTAGAAAAATTGTTTTGTACAGGTTTTTGGTACATGTTATTGGTATAGGTGTGGTCCAGTGGTCAATTGATGAGAAGTGGTCAGATGATGAGCAGTGAAAATTGATGAGTAGCGATAAACAGTAATAATTAATGAGCAATAGTTATCAATGACAATTGTTGTACAGTGTGGTGCAAGTTGAGGAGTTTGGTGCAGTGTTTTAGTAGGTCCACAGGATCGGTGCGGTTGTGGTTCAATAGTTTCTATCTTCATACCAGGGTGGCAGGATGGGGCAAGGAAAGGGGGTTATAGTCTCCTTCCAATTTTAGTCGGAGAACTAGGGAGTTGGATCTTCCTTCAAGTTCTAGCCTCCTCCCAGTTTTAGTTGGAGAATTGAAGTCATCATAACAAGGGGGTTGTTTCCTCCTTCCAGTTGTTGCTGGAAAACTATTATTATAAGGGTTTTGTGGGTTTTCCCCCAGAACTTGGGTTTCCACATAAAAATATTGTGTATTGTGTTTTTATATGCTTCTTATGCGATGATGATATGATGATATGTGATGATGAGCTATAATTTTTTATATAATTATAACTACTTACTCTACATAATATTGAATAAGTTGTTGATGATTTTTATTGTTTAAAAAGAAACAAAATATATACACATTGATCACCCTCCCCCCTCTCGGTGTGCTCAGTGTTTCCAATAAAACATTCTTTTGAACGATGTACCCTGGTTTGATAGGTCCTACACCATGGCATCCCTTATGAATTTAATTTATTTCTACAACCTAAAGCAAGGTAGTCCAGAAAGGTTGGGCACAAATCCTTAGGATGACCTTCCATTTTACACCTCGTGCACTAGACGTATTCCTAAATATCCTTCCCCTTATTTATATATTGGATCTACATTGAAATATAATCCAATTGGAAGTGAATTTGTGTCATTCCCACAACATTTTCCCCAATTGTTGATGCTTCTAATTTCATTGTAATTTCCAAATATTCTATTTGGGACACTATCTTATACTACATCAAGGGAACAGGAATATGGGGTAATAACACATCAATAAACCACTCTTTATGTTGAATTTCAGACATCTAAAAAATTACCTTAGCCATCAGGGTTTTGAATCTCTAGTCGAAATCCTAGACAGATTCACCTGGTGACTTCTTAATTTCCTTCAACTCTCTAATACACTACAAATCATATTTAGGCCTCTTGAATTTATCTATCAACCCAGTTTGAATATGATCTAAATACTTCTAAGGGGTTCCCATAAGAACCACATAGAATTTCATATACCAATCTAGAGAACAAACCCTAAAGATCGTTATCATCTGAGCCCCTTTTACTACATCATCTTGGACGTATCACATAGTCTAGAAAACTTCACACAAAAACCAATGTTTCTTAGGATCTTCTAAACCATTTCCATTCAATATAAGCAATTTCATGTCATCCCCAGCCATCTTATTCCTTTGAGACACTAACGAGCTTGAATTAGTTGGACCACTAGTAGGAACTTTTTTACCACTATCTTGAGTATTACTATTAATCTGATTCGACAAAAAACAATTTGAAGAACTTTTGGGTCTTACCTCTAATGTCATAGATGTACGCGAAGTCATAGGTATGCCGTATTCTTAGGTCTAGTATGGATCTGACACCTCTTCCCCATCTTGAAAAATAATTTGATACTCATTGTCCTCGTCGCAAGACTCCATGTCAAGTTGTGACACCAATTCATAGTCCCCTCTTCCTGTCTCACTACAAATCTCTCTCCTTGTCACAGTCATTCTCCTCTTATTTGATCAGAATCTATTTCCACTCCTTAGGGGACCACTCTCTTCATCAATATCACTAATAGCTTATAACATTTCAGCTCACTCTTCCCATCTTCTCCAGACCTTCTTTCCGACACTACCCATGTTCTCTGTGCACAAGCATTTACTCATTAGACTCCATCCGCAAAATCCCTTTTTCACATACCATCATTTTAATCCATAGTTTTAAACACTTCAGGTATCTGCCTCTGGATCTTGGAAAAATTCTCTCTTAGTCTCATTATACCACTTAATAGTATCCATATTTATCTTAATAATATACCCTTCTAGAATTCTTTTGACCCAAAAATCAATGACCCTGGATATGGTATTATTAGCACTCTCCAGTCACTAGATTAGTTGAGGCGTCCAACTCCTAGGTTCACCTCCTTGGAAATTTCTCTTCTGACGTACTAATATTGCTATCCATTCATACAGTATAACATGGAATTCACTAAATAAAATATCATGGATATATGAGTTAACATACCTTTGTAACCATTCCCCTGTAGTAATTTGTGATCCTTTATTTTATTCTTGTGAAAATTCATGAGCCTTTTGTTTTATCCAATCCTGAATCTCAGACTTCATCGGGTGCCAAAACATGTCCCATTCACAATGATCTCAGTCCCAACTATAGAACCATTTGTTGGATTTTCTTTGAGTTTCCCAAGTACAACATCTAATCTAACCAACAAAACCCAAAGGTACTGACCTGACAAGGTTTAACCCCATCAAAAACACCTCCAAAGCAAGTGAAATCTCACCTGAGATACCTATAGGATCTACAGGTTTCTACATTGGTAAAGGGAATATTCTCATGTTAAGCATTGACATATAGCTCATCACATAAACTATCAATAGAGTGTTACAAACCATGCATAAACTCATGACACATCCATAACATTTATTAAGCCTTGTCAATTTGATTACTTAATAAGAAGCTATCATGTCATCATAAGTCACAACAATACACAAAATAGAATATTCACACTGTTGGAGACATTTACTACCTTACACACTCATTTTGGTCAATTTGGCCTAGTTAAACCATTATCCTAAGTATTATTGACTTAATTAACATTAGAGGAGCACTAGATGACATCAGCTATATCACACCCATGCCTAACTTATCCTTCTCCTACATTCGGGGAGGCTAACTGGAGCACTCCGAGGGTGATCTGAGTGTCATTAATGCCCCATATTACTAACTGATGGTTATAATCAGTTAAATAGAGCAGTGAAGGTGCCCTCCATCATTAAATTGATTATTTATTGATTATTTAATGAACTGGAGTCAATAGGGGTGCCTCCAACCACTTTTGATGTTCAGTTACACTTCAGTTAACCTCAACGGGGTTCATTGGAGTCATTGGCTTGCTATGACATGTGTCTGACCTAGTTTTAGTTAGAATCAATCATTTATTGCACTCTGACTTCAGTTAGGGCTCAGTTGATTCAATTAGGGTTTTGATCAATGGTTTACTTGAGTGTTGACTATGGCTTACATTCAGTTAAGCTAGACTCACTCATTTAATTCGAATGACCTCCTTGGGAATTTGAATTGCTTTGTCATTCATGCTTGCAGCATGATCTTGTATTGTATTACACATTCTTTGTGTGAATATACAGAGTGGCTACTCATTTTGTAGCACAATTACACCATTTTCATGCCTTATTGTTATTAATATTTGATGAGACTTATGTTTAGTCCCTAGATTACTGTGACAGATTAATATGGTATCAGAGCTCTCAGTGGGATGAAGCTTAGATCTCTTGAAAACAAGGTTTTCGACAGATCTTTCATGAAAATTGAGCAATAGCTCAAAAATCCAGCACTGCACCAGAAGCCAAGGCTTACCACTTAATACCCCAAGTAAATAACTTGTTGATCAAGCTTGCTTGATGACTATGCTGGGTGTGATGAAATCCTAAAATGTGCAAGCTGTTCGACCTTACATTGGCCTTTTTGTTGTGATTTTCAGGTTTTTGATAGGTGAAAGCATTCACTCCAACAAATTCAGATGGATTCTTCCGTAGATCTTTTGACTCCATTCAATTTCCACTCATGGAAATAAGACATGGAGATCCAGCTATGCTCCAGAGGACTCTATAGGGTCACCATGGACACTGAAGAAGAGCCTGGTTCTGCAATAGAAAAATATAGATTCTTAAACAAGAAGGATGAAGCATTCAGATTCTTGTGCCTCTCTGTTTCCCGGGATCTTCTTTTCCATCTTTTAGGATTGAAGACTCCAAAGGAAATTTGGGACAAATTGGAAGCCCTATATGGAAAGCAGGATGACTTGAGAGTTTACCAGCTTGAAAATGAATTGATGTCTCTCCATCCTTCCAATTTTGAGACCTTGAATGACTTTTTCATAAATTTCAAGCACATTGTCTTACTGTTGAAGCAATGCAAAGTGGAGAAAGAGGATGATCAACTCATCCTCGCCATACTCTCCAAAATTGGAGCTGATTATTCAGTTGTTGTCTCTACATTCTATGCAGGGAAGCTCACAACCCCTAGATGGAAGATGCCTACACTCAATGCCTTCATTGATTCCCTAACAAGTGAACATGATAAGCTTGTCCATATGGGGATCATCAGATCCTCCCATGATCAAGGCCTCCGTGTCTTGGGGCCCAAATATCTGAAGGGTAAAGGAAAGCCACAAAAGAACCCAAAAACTAAATTCGAAGCTCCTAAGCCTAAAGTTGAAAACCAGCAGCATGATGAGTCTTATAGATCAAAGAAGAACAAAGAGAAAGGGCATCATGGAAAGGAAAAATTCAAGTGTTCATACTGCGGGAAGGGCTTCCACCCTGAACATGCCTGCATCAAGAAGAAGCTTGATGAAGCTACCTCTCTCCTTGAGAGAAATCACATCAATCTTCTGGAAAGATTTTGGAGGAGAGATTAGCAAGATCGGGAACCACAGCATGAAAAAGATCATGCCCTCATGGCAAGAACTTCAAAGTCCAAAGCACTCTTGATTGATTCTGGAGCTTCGAACCACATGATGGCTAAAAGAGACTCATTTTCATCCTTGGATACTAGCAAATCCATCCCCATCCACATGGAGATGACTCCACCATCATTTCAGAAGGACAAGGTACAGTTGATCTTGAGGATGGCTATTTTTCAAATGTTTTGTATATACCATATCTGGCATCAAATATCCTTAGTGTCTATCAAATGACACATATAGGAGTGCCTAAGAGAGTACCTTTTAGCTCGAATGATGTTGAGATAAAGGAACTTGCATCTGGGAAACTCATTGCTAAAGGCCTTGCAAACCATCATGAAAAAGCCTATGAGTTCTCTCACTTTGTGGTGGATGCAAAGCCCACCACCCTGCTAAATCATGGAAATGAAGTTAGTAGGATGTGTCATGAAAGGTTTGACAATCTAATTTTCAAATATTTGTAGCAATTACAAAAAAACTCCATGGTTGAAGGCCTCCTGGTTATTAAGGCAACCACTGGAATTTGCAAGGGCTGTGTGGTTGGAAAACACCCTGAGCACAAGTACGATCGAGGGAAGGAAAATTGAGCAACATGCATATTGGGGCTGATACATTCTAATATCAGTGGTCCGATGCCTATCACATCCATGAATGGATCAAGCTATCTTCGGACTTTTATTAATGATTTTTCAAGGTACACATGGGTCTTCTTTCTCAAAAAGAAGTATGAAGTATGTGAAAAATTCTCTGAACTAAAGGCCTTGATCGAGAATGCCTCTGGGATTAATATCAAGATCTTGAGATCTGATAATGGTGGGGAGTATGTCGGTATTCAGTTCTACACATATTCTCCCAAAGTGGTATTCAGGTCCAACATTCAATTCCGTACACTCCCTAGCAGAACGGTGTAGCAGAAAGGAAGAATTGATCTCTCAAGGAGATGACCACTTGCATGTTGGAATCAAAGAAGTTGGATGAAAATTTTTGGGCTGAATCCATGCATGCTGCAGCATACATTTAGAACAGAGTGCCACACTCATCCGTGAAAGGGAAGACCCCTTTCGAAGCATACTTCGGACACAAGTCGGATGTGTTGAACCGCAAAGCATAGAATGTATGTTTATTGGGTATCCTAATGAATCAAAAGGTTTCAAGCTTCTGGATATCAAAACAAAATATATCATCATCAAAACGAGTGTCAAGTTCGATGAGCCTCTTCAAGAGGTGGAACTAGTGAAGGAGAAAACTGTTGAATTTCCTTCCTACTCTACTAAATATTTGGATGATGAAATTGGGGGTGATGACGCTGATTTGGATCCTCTGATTTCTAATATCAGTATGCAGAAAACATCAGATGTTGAATCAGAACCTGAAGTACAAAATTATCTTCCCACATGGGCCCAACAGACACTCTCCTCCGCAGGAGATAACATTGGAAATCTGGATGATCCAAGGAGAACCCGTTCTGATTTCCAAAGAGCAGGTATTGCGCTCTCTTGTCATAATAATTTGCTGTCCAAAAATTGTTATTTGATGATTATTTCAGACCCAAAATCCTACTACCATGCTCGGAAGGATCCGATATGGAAATTTTCCATGGATGAAGAGATGAATTCTCTTCAAAAAACACTACTTGGGAGCTAGTTTCTCTTCCTCTGGGAAGGAAATTGGTTCAATGCAAGTGGGTGTTTCGGACCAAGGTTGATGCTGATGGAAGCACCTGAAAATATAAGGCAAGGCTGATGGAAAAAGGTTTCTCTCAGGTCCAAGGTGTGGACTACCATGCGACTTTTGCACCAGTTGCAAAAATGGACTCCATCCGCCTAGTTTTGGCAATTTCAGCATCTAAGCACTGGGAAGTGCATCATATGGATGTTAAGTCAGCCTTTATACATGGAGATATTCATGAGGAGATATACATGAAGTATCCTAAGGTCTACATCTCTGGTCCATCTTTGGTTTGCAAGCTAAAGAAGTCACTATACGGGTTAAAACAGGCCCCAAGAGAGTGGTATTCCAAGATGGATGCCTTCCTTCTCTCGCAAAACTTCCAAAGGTATAGATCAGATCCAAATGTGTATATACAGAAGTCTGATGGTAATTTGATTATTATTTTTTTATATTTTGATGACTGACTGATCACAGGTAGCACAGTTGCTTCTATTTCAGACATCAAAACTGCTCTCCATAATGCATTTGAAATGAGCGATTTAGGGCTCTTAAAAAAAAATGGGGCTTGAAATTGAGAAAAATTCTGATGGGATAATGGTCACTCAGTCCAAATACATATCAGACCTATTATTCAAGTTTAACATGGCTGAATGTAGACCTGCACCATTCCTTTTCCTTTCAGGGATCAGCCTTGAAGAAGGAAAAAACACACCTCCCATGGACTGCACTATCTATCGACAATTGATTGGTAACTTGTTGTACTTGACACATTCTCAGCCTGATATATATTATACCATGAATGATGTATCAAGATACATGCAGCAGCCTCATGATATTCATTGGAAGGTAGCCAAGAGTATCCTCAAGTATATTCAGGGAACCAGAACCTACGACATTCACTATGTTGCAGACTCCGAGCTAGAGTTGGTTGGATACATAGATTTTGATTGAGCGGGTGATTCTATTGATCGGAATTCTACTTCTAGATATGTATTCATGTTTGGTGGTGGCCCCATTTTCTGGTCTAGGAAAAAGCAGGTTGCCATAGCATTATCTTCAGTAGAGGCCGAGTATCGAGGAGCGATGAATGCTTGCATCCAAGCAGTTTGGTTGCAAGGAATTCTTTCAGAGTTTGATATTTTTAGTACTTTTTCCACTGTCCTATTTTTTGACAATCAAAGTGCTATTAAGATACCCATAGATCCAGTTACCAGGTAGAGGACCAAGCATGTAGAGATCCACATGCACTATATCAGGGAGCTAGTGCATGACAAGACCATCATTCTGCAATACTGCCCAACTGATGAGCAAATTGCAAACATATTCACCAAGATATTTTTTAAAAATAATTTCACTTACCTTTGTTAACTATTTGGGGTGAGTCCATCAGGGTGATCAGATTACTTTCAGTGTTCATCTTGAGGAGGGGTTTTTCTCACTGGATTTTCCCTCTTTTCCTCACTTAGTTTGTTTTTTAGCATTGTTTAAGTTTCAGCATTATACAGGGTGACCTATGGCCTTTTTTTCCAAGGAACTAGAATTTTTATGCATTTTATGTTTTCTAACTCCTCCTGAGTATAGCTTAAGGGGGGGTGTTGGAGACATTTACCACCTTACACACTCATTTTGGTCAATTTGTCCTAGTTAAACCACTATATTAAGTATTATTGACTTAATTAACATTAGATGAGCACTATATAACATCAACTAGATCACACCCATGCCTACCTTCAGTCAAGGAGGCTCACATAGCCTTCTCCTACATTCAGGGAGGCTAAATGGAGCACTCCAGGGGTGATCCGAGTGTCATTAATGCCCCATATTGCTAAGTAATGGTTACAATCAACTAAACAAAGCAGTGAAGGTTCCCTCCATCATTAAATTGATTATTTAATGAACAAGAGTCAACAGGGGCACCTCCAACCACTTCTAATGTTCAGTTACACTTCAGTTAACCTCATCGGGGTTCATTAGAGTAATTGATGCGCTACCACTTTTTGGTTGGCTTGATGTGACATGTGTCTGACCTACTTTCAGTTAGACTCATTCATGTATTGCACTCCAACTTCAGTTAAGGCTCAATTGAGTCAATTAGGGTTTTGATCAGTGGTTAAATTGAGTGTTGATTGTGGCTTACATTCAGTTAAGATAGACTCACTCATTCAATTCGAATGACCTCCTTGGGAATTCGAATTGATTTTTCATTCATTCTTGCAAAATGATCTTGTATTGTATTACTCATTCTTTGTGTGAATATACAGAGCAACTACTCATTTTGTAACACAATTACACCATTTTCATGCCTTATTGTTATTAATCTTTGTTGAGACTTGTGTTTAGTCTCTAGATTATTGTGATAGATTAATACACACAAATAGCATGCACCATTTGACACAAGAAGTTCAAATGGAAACCCAATATGGGAAAAACCATAAAAGCGTTCAATCATTAGCAAGAGTCAAGTCTTGAACACTTTGGTTTGTGCACACAGCTGCATACATCTCTATATAATAACCATTACATTTAGTCCATGTATAGAGCCTATAGATCGACAATAGTTCCTCGACTCTTATTCCTCTATTTCATACAATGCGTACAATATGTTAACATTACATACTCTTCCTCACATCAACATCTATCTTTCTCCATACAACCTTGACCAAATAACACAGAACTTCAACTCACTGAACTGAAGGGAACTAACTGAAAAAATTGAACTGAAACATAATAGAACAAAACCCAACAAAATGGAACATAATGCCACCTTCAAAAATCCCAACCCTTTACATTTTATAGGATCTATTGACCACATTTACATCCCCTACACCCACTACCCAAAAGTGGACAACCCTTCTAACTAATTCACTGACTTTCCTTCTAATTTCACCAACGCAATTACTTATTTCTCAAAAAACTATCAAAATTGTTGGAGCAACCATTCAACCCTCATGTTGTCATAGACTTTTCTTTTTCTTAAGTCATTCAATCCTCCAAATGAATTAAACTCGTTGATTATTGACCTTAACTAATCCCAAGAATTAGTAGATTGGAAATATAGTCCTTCCAAAATAAATCTTATGTATCCTTGTAATTTCCAATAGGATATTTAATTGATAGGAATACTTCAATAAATCCAACATAAGCCATCATAAACCTTCACTGTTAATATCAGAAAGTTTCCTCATCCTGTAGATAAGGAATTCAAGGTTGTTATTTCTATTGCATTCAATTAACACTTTCTTCACTAACTAAACATAATAGAAATGCATATTCAAAGTATATAAATGTTAGGTTATACATATTTCCCTTAAGTCCACACGCATGTTCTTACCATTTCCTTACATGAGTAATTCAAGTAAGTCCTGGAGATATTGTCCAAACCTTCATGTTACTCAACACACACATGTATTAGGATATTCTTAGCATAAATGACAATGAATACAAAAATCGCAACAAGACATATACAATATATTGGTCACAAGATTGTTCTTTGAATGAGACAACACTAAAGAATAATATCCTTTAGTTATGGTTAATACATTTCATAACAAGGATCTTATAAGGTTCCCATTCTTTTAGGAAAACCACAAGAGAAGAGCCATGAAACTCTCGATTTGGCTCTCGAGTAAAAAAACATGGTTAGATAATGACATTTCAATGACTAGATAAAACTATATCTCCATAAAAAATCAAATTACATACTTAGATATGTATGAGCTATACAATTTATATCCACCATACTATCATCATAAATAGTCTAATTTTCTGTTTTCCCTTGCGACACATTCTCTGCAATCGTATTCGTTAAACATGTAAGCTCCTATAAGGTTAGAGGCAATATTATCATCAGTACTATTATTCGAGGAAAAACATGTCAAGAATAGTTCATAATACAATGTTCACTTAACCACACTAATCGTTCATGGAACATAACACAACATTTTTCTAAAGCAAAACTAATCAAGCATGAGGCATTCAACATTTACTTAAGCAACTAATAAAGCATACAACATACAACATTTACTTAAGCAAACTAGCCAAAATGACTCAAGCTACTAGAAACGAATCAAGCATCTAGAAACTTGACTGTGACTTTCCTCCCATCCATTGGCTCCATCTGGTGTATGTTGTTCCGCCTAGAGCCACCCCCAAGCTGGGTGACGAATCCACTAGGGTAGGATTGTTAATGACTAGAACCTTTTCCCAAAATCTCTAGTAAGTTTTCTATATGATCAAACCACTTATTTATATAAAAATTAGATAATTAATAAGAAATACTAGTAACTTACTAATAGTTAACAGAGCACACACTAAATATAGTAGTTACACAATACTAATAGTACTTACAAGGGTTGATCCCCCTTTTAGGTCACCCATTTTTTTTTATTGATTAGCTCGTTGGTCATTCAAGCCTTTGAATTTCATTAACTCTCTCATAGGTCATATAAGAAATAAAACTCATACTTGTTTATAAAAAGGATTGAACGAACCTAGATCTCTCGAATCTGAGTTACTTCAGGTAAAATAAATAACACATAACTAAAGCTTTGAACTAATACAAATGGAATCACATCCCAGACCCAAATGCTATCAACATAGTTTTTAGATCCATCAAGTAGACTCAAATCTATAAAAGAAATCTTAGGTATATCATTGCATTCAAAGGATTAGATCATACCCCAATGTTCTGCAAATCTCCACACAGTCTATAGGCTATCACATATCCTTTTGGGAAAAGACAAATGCAACCAAATCTTCGATACGATACATAATATCTCAATTTCAGACAAAGAGGAGGCTTAAGAAGAGACAAATAGTTGGTAAAGCATGTGTTTCTTAAAAAACAACAAACATAAACCAGAATGAATTAACAAGTAGCGCCTTCCATATCTATAGAAGAAAGAAAACAAAGTTCATTATCTATGTTTTATGGATCTATAAAAGAAAAACAAGCAGTAATTAACTAACACCATTTTTTCCAGAATATTCAAAGGACGAAATGATATTCACTAGCTGTTTTTTCTAAATTTTTGAAGGAAATATAAACAATAAAACTTATCTGTGGTTTCCATATCTATATAAGAATTCACCCACCAAATAAATAAATCATGTTTCCAGATCCTTGGGATAAAAATGCAAGAATAACAAATGCTCGCATGCATCAACAAACGCTCCAGATTTTTGACAGACGCAGGAATCATTAAGTACTCCAGATCTTTAATAAAAATAGACATAAATGGAATACATCACAACATACTGGAATGAGATGCATTCACAACAGACAGGGACGAAATGCATTCACAGTCTCTTCACATTTAAACGCAGACCAATAACTAAATGAATCACATCTCTTCATACCTAAATCATATACCAAAATGAAATGTATCACATGTATCTTCATATCTAAAACACAAACATAATGAAATATATCACCACATACAGCTATGAAACGCCTTCATAATAGACAAGAATCCAAATGCATTCACAACTCCCTTCGCCTCAAAACATAGACATGAAATCTCATTATGAATGAAATCATAGCGTATGTATAAGATCTAAAAAAACCGCATGCATACACATAGAAAATACAGATCATAGGAACAATGCATCCAAGCACATCAACCCATTTACATGAAAAATGCATTAGTCAATATAGACCCAAAAATGTATTTAAACAATGCATTCGAAAAAATGCCAAAACACATTACACAATGCATCAACAAAAAACATATCAAGTAGATCGACGAAGAAATCATAAATCATCCAATCTCAGGCACAAATACCTACTCCGGTGCTGAATCCAAATGAAGGAGCCACCTCCTGCTCATATCTTATCATTGAAAATAATAAAAATGCCACAAGGTAATTCTCCATCTAGAAATCAAAATACCAGCAACGCCTCAAGGTAATCTTCCATATTTTAGTGTTGAACCCAAAAGAAGGAGCCACCTCCTGCTCATATCTTATCATTCCAAATAATAAAAACGTCGCAAGGTAATTCTCCAGCAAGAAATCAAAATTCCAACAACACCTCCTTCACGGTTCTTCCTATCCCCAAACACAACTCCCCCCTATTGAGAACCCGTACATTAATTAAATAACCCTGAAAGAAAATATTCCCCACACGATGTGGAGAGAAAACCGTAACTTTTGCACCAAATACGCCATCGTTAGTGGCCATCAATCTTTGCACTAAAGCTGTCATTGATAGTGGTGAGGAAGATTTCCCCCATCTTCGCTATCAAATAATTACCTCCAAGCATGCGCCCAACCCATACCATCTTTAGGTTTTAAATATTACTTAGATATTTAAAAATTTACCCTTAAAAACTTGAGGACATTAAGTATAACATACACTTAGAAATACTTATCCTGGCAAGTAATTATTTGAAAGGTAAATAACTTCTCACCTTGTAGTAGGAAGGAAATATTCTTATGAGAAGGTAATTCTTTTCATTTAAGGGTTTATATAACCAATCCTTAAAACACCTTTATTTCCTTTATATATAAAGGATTCTCACTATATTTATACCTATGTAAATAAACATAAATAAATTATTCTCACTATAAAGGATTATTTTCCAGTTACTATAAGCGTTCATCAAAAACATAAATACACCTTTGTACATGTATTTATGTACCACAGAAAAATTAATTTCTCTTAATGTATTAAAATAACTTTCATGAGAATAAAATAGGTAGATAAACCTTTGGGGGAAATAATATCATTGACTCCAATTTCTTCAAGAGAAAGCATTAATCCTCTCTCTAAAATTTCTAGGGAGGTTTCCTTGGAATAAAAGTAAATATGATAAAAATAACTCTTTTCTTTTATACCAAAAGAGAATCATATTGGCCCACTATTTGTTAACCAAGAAATCAACATTTTCGTGACTTACTTCAACTTAGGATGACCCCATAAGGATTAGATAGTCAATGGAATCATTATTCTTCTTCGACTTCCCAAGGCTCCACTCATTGTTTTAACCTTCCCCCTGGTGGATCCGTCCCCAATCATTCTTAGTTGTGTCAAGTTTCCAGTCTCCTAACGTTATCAATCACATCCATAATTTTTCATAAGGTTAGGATGGGTACATACAGTGACATTTTAATTATAGTATGTGTTTTTGGGTCGAGGTAGAAAGGGAGTGTTACATCCTTTCCCCCTTAGAATTAACATCATCCTCGGTGTTACATGTTTGTCAATCCTTTTCCTTAATTCTTCTTCAGGTCCTCCTTACATTATTCCGCATTCTTTATGAAAATAATCCAACTTTTGTTGTTCATTAACATGGTCTCTACAAGATATCACCAGGCCTACATACAATATCATCATAACCATACATACTTCTACTGCCAATAGAAGAATGCGTACATAAAAATTGTTTTTACTTGAAATTTTTAGAGTGTCACCCTTTATTGAAATTCTTCAGGTGACAATTCTCTCAGCTCGTCTTGCCATTCATACCTTAATATTTTAGATTAATAGGATTACATCAAGTGTTTTTAGGTCACCAACCTATAGTATAAACATAGATCTGCATGTCTACTAATATCAACATCAACATCAATGCATAACTCAAAATCCCACAATATTTTAATTTCATAACTCACCATGATTCAAAAACACATATTTGTTCTATTCACCCATAGATAAACATATTACCTCATAGGAACAAATTTACTTATAGTGCATATACCTTTTCCAAGTATTATTCCTTACAAGTGTCTTTCTAGTCTCTCTATATGTCCTCCATCCAAGCAAGCACTCTAAGTGCTAAAAATACCTCGAGTACTTATCCAAGTTACCCAACACAAGGATGATACCCTTCTTTAGGCGTATCTCCTACCTGTGTTATTCAGGGTTGTTGGAGGAGCAAGTCGATAAAGCCGACTAGAACTATAGCCGACTAAGTCGATCAGCCGACTAATTAGAGATTAGGTCGGCCACATAAGTTCATGTCGGTTGACCGAACCTACAGGTAGTTATTTGTAACTGTTTTGTAATTCATATATATTAGGTTGTTGAGCCAGATGAGAACTCGATTCAGTTCTCTGTATTGTATGGAACCTTTCATTATAATATAATCCAGTATTCTATCTACTTGTTCTTGTCTCTTGTTTTTGTTATGTATGTATGCTTTTAATGTGTATAATTGGTAAACCTATGTGATATGTGAGATTACAACATTGGTTCTGTTGCCGGTAGTACATGTCTGAGATGTATACAAGTAGATAATATTAGAACAGGATATTAAGGACTGGTGGGAGAGTAAAATAGCAAAATACTTGCAAAATTATGCACAAAGAAATAGATTAACGACTGCTCAAGAAAAAGAAAGGTTCTTCACCGAGACTCATGAGAAGTTTGTAGAATCGGCACCCCAGCTTTTGAAGAAACTTCTGGATGAAAAAGCCAGAAGCGACTAAAGACCAATTGCTGCTAAACAAACTAATTTGAGGGGGAAGGACAGACCTGTTGGAGTGGTTTGAAAAGATCACTGACGATTTCTGTGAGGAGCAAGCTATAGAGGAAAGAATTTTGGTAGAAGTCATTCAGAAGAAATTCTATATAGACCTTACCGAACAGTTCCTTTGATCCTTACCAACCTTGCTGTTTAAATTCCTGATAGAAAAAGGAGTGGGTCATATTGTCGAACCATGTCCATTACTACGTGAACCACCACACAATACTAACTGGGCGGAGAAACAAAATAAGTGGGATAAATTCATTGTTGAAAGGGAGTGGGAATACTTCTTAAGCAAGTAAACAAAACTATCCAGGCTTTCTAAAGCATCGAGTAGGCAATGGGGGGGTAGCTGGTCGTATGTCGGGGTAAAGTGGAGAGGATTCTAGGAAACCAATGAGATACCATTCACCAGCAATGAGAATTCAGCCTAAAAAGGAAATTGAAAGGATAGTGTCACATAAAGGTACAATGGACTTCCAGAAAATAGAGAGGGAGAAGAGGCTGCATTGAAGGGAAGAAAGAAGAGAAAGAGATATAGCGATGCAAAGAGGAATGAGTACTAGGGTGACAGATCAAGAGAGAAATCTGCCAGAATCGGGTCATGACCGACAAGAAGAAGACATGGAAGAAGAAGCGTCCCCTATGGAAGAATATTTGTGGATAGAGCAGCGAGAATCTCTCCAAATAGAAGTTCTCCAGGAGGTAAGACCTCTATCTCCAATGAATCCGAGTATCAGGATACAAACCATTGTCGAAGAGGACCTCAGACTAAGAGCTGGTGACTTTGGTATTTGGAGCCGACTAGATGACGAGAAAAACGATGATAATCATCTACTTATCCATCGACCAGAAGAAGGAAATTGGGTCACGCTTCAAGTGTTACCCTCCAACCAAAGTATCCACTTACTTTACCCGACACACGAAGGAGCACCCCTCCTGCCAAATACAGCTTTGGAGAGTACAGAAAATTTGGAGCTGCATAGAAATAATTGCAGTTGGACATCGACAGGAGAATTTGACCCTGATTGACTGCTTGTCGGAGAAGAAATGACAACTAAGACAACTGACAGAAACAAGAGTTCTGTTGACATTAGTTTTGCACAAAGGAATAAACAAAGCATTCCACTACCCCCACCACCACTGCCACCTCCTGAAGAATACAGTGACAGTGAATTCGACATGGTTCATGGGTCAGCACACATCCCTCTATATGAGGGCGATGAGGATCCCAGATGACATTGGTTCATCTTCAAATCGACATGGGAGGCAAACCAAGTCACAGATGAAGACAGACAGATGGTGCAGTTCGCTGGTGCCTTAAGGAAAAGGGCATTAACATGGTATATGACCTTTTCTGAAAGAACCCCCAGAGCAACTAAAGAGGAAGTCAAAGCACAATTTTTGTCATTCTTTAAAACTCCAGATGCAAAACATCTGGTAGCTAAGAAATTGAAGACAACATCACAAAAGTCAGGAAAAACTGTCTATGACTATGACAAACACTGGAAAGAACTTCTCAGCCAATTGGATTATGTCATTGATGGACAACTATTAATCCAGTGGTTTCTTGTAGGTCTGTCATAGAAAATTCGTCAACACATAAGTCTGGAGACATTCAAAACTTATGAAGATGCACTTACTAAATCTCTACAAGTAGAAATGGATGAATATATTCCAGTATACCCCACAGATCATAGACAGGAGGAACAGCTTGAGATTGTGCAAAAATCATTAAAAAAGATAAACCTTAAGCGTCAGGATATATGGTGCATGAAATGTTCAATGGCTGGACATTCAAAAGACAACTGTCGACGGGGTATCATCCGACAGGATGTTCGATTTGTGCAAGCAAAGTGTTTTTGTGACATTTTCCAAGACCATGGTGATCACACGACAAAATATTTCCCGTTTAACATGAAAAACATCAAAGCATCTTGGTGCGCTATTTGCGAAACAAAGAATCACACCATAGCCAACTGCTATCTAAACCTAAAAAATAGATAGAACTATCATGTATTCTACCAGACTAATGCAGTCGCACAGAACAATGAACAACAAAACAATGCACAAAACGACTAGAATAATCAAATATACAAAGGTCGACGATACGAACGCTGCTTCGACAACCGACATGGAGGATATGGAAGTCAAGGTCAATTCTCTAGGAATCGAGACAACCGACCACGTTGGCCCATCCAATGTTTCACCTGTTACAAGGAATGACACCGATATGCAGACTATCCATACAATGACAGAACTGACTTAAAATTCTGTACTAGTTGTGGAGTAGGGGATCACTCATTAGAGGATTGCCCTACCATGCTTGAAAAAATAAATAAGAAGAAAAATGTTAATGTCTTGTCGCATGTGCCAAAACATGATATAATTAATACAAAGAATCTACATATAGTAACCCGACAAGGGACAAAAATTGGGAATGATAACCCATGAATAAGCAAAATAAAAGAAAAGATCGTTTATACTGACCCAGTTAAAGAAAAACAAATATATAAAGATGCAACAAATGTATTTAAAGAAATTTCCCGACAAGAAGAAGCTGATGATAACCAACACAACACAGTAAAAGAGTTAATACACTTAGTACAAAAAGATAAAATAGTATCTCAATTCATGGACTTGTTGTATAAAATAAAACACAACAACAACACGAAAAAACAAACAAAGAGTATTTGCAGTTTAAACCAAAAAGATAAAAGTGATGCCGACCCACTTGTTGACCTGGAAATTGAAGGATACCATGTCCGACAATTCGTGCTCGATTTCGGATCACAGGTAAATATTATGACTCGAGACACATGGGAATAGTTAGGCAGACCTCGATTATACAAGTCAGGCATATACCTGAAACTAGCCGACCAAGGCCTAATTGAACCTATTGGAGTCTAGAAAATTGTCAACACAACGATAAAAGGAATATCGACCAAAGTCGACTTTGAAATTATTGACCCTAAGGAAGGATCCAACTCCTTCCCAGTGTTAGTAGGTCGACCTTGGGGGAGAAAAATGAAAGCCTCGATATCCTTAGACAAAGAAAGAATAAAATTAAAAGGAAATGGACAAAAAGTCATAGTATCTATACACCCATCCTAAGGAGAACCTTGGACAGAACCAATTGATAAAGAAGTTGACATCTGACAACTATATCAGATACAGAATAATGAAGATTACACAAAACCTAATATGTATGGTGAACTTTACTTAGGAAACCAAGACTCAGTAGGATACAATTCAGACGCATAACTATATGATTGGGAGGTTGAAAACTTTGAAACAAAAGCAAGAGGATGCTGGACCATTCAAAAAGTACAGAAGAAACCAATCAGACAATGCTTTGTGGTGTCCATCATCCCAAAAATATTTGAGAAGAAAACTAGGGAATATCCCACCTTGAAACGAACAAATATAAATATCACAAAAATCCCAAGATATAAAGAAAGAGAATCATTAGTTATGCATGTAGAGCAGTTATCTAGGAACATGTTGAACATGGCCGACTACAAATCTTAGTGGAAACTTTTACAGGACAAGCTGCTAGATGGTGGGATACCCATCAGTCAAGACTGCAGACATGGACAACAGCTTCGACTTATTTTGTAGAAATATTTGGAGGAAAGAAGTTGACCAACCAGGCTCAGATACCTATATTTACCCAAGGACAAGATCCAGAAAACCATATAAATACATGAGAAAAAGAATGGAGAAGACTTGGATATAAAGATGAATGTACATGGCTACACCTATTCCCATCAACACTCTCTGACCATCCAAACAAATGGTACAAAATGGAAGAAGCTCGAGGTGAAACATTCCTATGGCATGAACTCAAAGAGAACTTTATGAAATATTTCGATTTTGTACCACAAAATGAGAATTTCGTCGAAACAGCAAAACAGATCAAAGAATTTGTACAACCGACAGAAAACAAAACCCTAAAACACAATCGACTGACAACAAAATGCAATAATATACAAATCAAGACAATTCCATAGTCAACAAGACTACAAATGGAAAATTAAAATTTAGAAGGGAAAACCTTTAGATGGAAATCAAACCATGCCAAAACAACAAAACCAATCCACACAGTACTCAAAGTCGAGACAACTGACAAGGAAGACATCGACCGAATGATTGCAGCAGAATTTCCTGCTACATTTTCACAGTTTAAAGAAGGGAGTCGACTAATCAATGAGACAAAGGCCCCTGAATGGTTAGATGCTAAAGTGAAAATCAAAGAAGTCGACATATTAAATGATGATCGACCAAAAATAGAAAAAATTGGAGACTACTGGACTGAAGCACAGACAACAGAAATAGTGAACTTATTAAAAGAATTTTAGGATGTATTTTCCAGAGATTATAAATATCTCAAAGGGTTAGTCCATGAAATGGGTGAAATGAAAATCGACATTCAGCCTGATGTTCGACCTGTGAAGAAAATACCATATAAGCTAGCTCATAAATACAAAGAGATATTCAAAAAGGATATTGATAACATGCTTGCAGCAGGTATTATATACCCTATTGACCAATCAGAATGGGCAATTCCAATGGTGGTTCAACCAAAGAAACATGATCCAACCAAGCTAAGGATGTGTGTCGACTTTAGAGAACTCAATAAAGTTACATTAACAGACCCATTTCCAACTCCTTATGCAGATGAAATCATAAATGAGGTTGCAGGACATGAATGCTACTCATTTACAGATGGATTCTCAGGTTATAATCAAGTACCAATAGCCAAAGAAGATTAGAAAAAGACAACATTTGTATGTGAATTTGGCTCGTTTGCTTACAAGCTTATGCCTTTTGGACTTAAAAATGCACTTGCAGTCTTTTCAAGGATTGTGGTTAAAACATTTCAGGAGTACAGTTACAAAACAATGACAGTATATTTTGATGATTGGATAGTATACTCTACACTAAAATACCATTGTAAATGGCTAAGGCTTATGTTAGAACGATGCAGACAAATCCAACTATCTCTGAACATCAAGAAGTGCATATTTCTAACTCCTATAGGGATACTATTAGGACACATTGTCTGTAAAGAAGGTATTTAAGTCGACTTCGCAAAAATAAAAACCATCCTCAACTTAAAACCACCGATGAATTCAAAACAAGTCAAGGTACTACTTGGTCATACAGGATATTATAGAAAATTCATAAGACACTATTCAGATATAACATACCCACTTGAAGAATTGCTAAGAGAGGATCAGGAGTTTGACTAGACAGAGGAGTGCAACATATCATTTGAAAAACTAAAAAGAAAGCTAGTCGAAGCACCCATCCTAAGGTTTCCAAACTGATCGACCAAATTCCATGTACACATCGACGCATCAGGCCTAGTAATAGGAGCAATCCTAACTCAGCTAGGAGATAATGGAATGGACTAACCTATAGTTTATAGTAGCAGAAAACTAAATAAAGCTGAAAGAAACTATTCAACAACAGAAAGAGAAGCATTAGGAATGGTCTTTGCACTACAAAAATATCAACACTACCTACTAGCTAATCCATTTATCTTTTACACTGACCTCCAAGCACTAAAATACCTCGTAAATAAGCCTCTACACCATGGAAGAATTTTTCGATGGCTACTTCTATTCCAAGAATTTGAATTTGAATTCGTCATCAGACTAGGTAAGTTAAATGTCGGTCCCGACCATTTATCCCGAATCGACACAGGAGAGGAACCGACAGGAGTTGAATATGACTTATCGAATGCACATCTATTTCGAATAGAAGCAGTCCCAGTAGAATTGGAGGAAATAGCATAGTTCTTAGAAAACAGGCAAGCACCAAATTGCATGAATACGAAGAAGAAACAAATATTAGCCATGAAAGCTGCACCATATAGTCTCATAAATGGATTCCTATATAAAATGGGTTTAGACGACATCCTTAGAAGGTGTGTACTAGAACATGAAATAAATACTATTATGTATGAAGCACATTATTGACCTACCGAAGGACATTTCCAAGCAGACACAACTGTAAAGAAAATCCAACAATCAGGGTTGTGGTGGCCGACACTTTACAAAGACTGCAAAATTTTTGTAAGCCAATGTGACATATGTCAACGGCTGGGTTGACCCCTGCCTAGTACATAAATTCCCCCAATATCAATAAACCCAAGCTTGACATTTGAAATTTGGGCTATGGACTTCATAGGACCATTTCCCATACCTACAAAAAGAAGAGGTGCAAGGTACATAATAACTGCAGTTGAGTACATAACCAAATGGGTAGAGGCAGAACCAGTCGACACATGTTCCAGTGAGATAGTTGCTAAGTTTATCTATGAGAATATCATTACCAGATTTGAATGTCCACTAACCCTAATCAGTGACTAGGGAACACACTTCATTAATAAAACTATTAAAACACTGACAGATCAGTTCCAAATCAACCAGTGTTGGAGTATAGCTTACCACCCTCAGTCGAATGGAGCAATTGAAGCATTTAAAAAAACATTAGCAAAAGGATTAACAAAAATATGTAACATCCACAAGGAAGACTGGGATGAAAAGATACATGCAGTACTATGGGAATACAAAACAGCATACAAGCGTTAAGCCGACCAAACACCATTTCAACTAGTTTATGGACAAGAAGTAGTAGTTCCACTACACTTTCGACAATAGACACCTATTATCATAGAGATTTTACACGTCGATGTCGAACAAGGAAGAAAGGACCGACTGCTGCAACTAAGTAAACTTGAATAACACTGACTAATCGCAATACAACATTAGGAAATCCAGAAACAACAACAAAAGACATGGCACGATTGAAACATCAAAAACAAAAACCTGTCGGTGGGAGACCTTGCCTTACTATACAACAGTCAGGTAAAAGGAAAACCAAAAAAGCTACATACAGAATGGATGGGACCCTATGTTGTCGAAGAGATACATGCCAATGGATCAATCCGAGGAAGTTACAAGGCATATTATTTCAAAAACTTGTTAACAGTGCCCGACTAAAATGGTACAGAAACAAAAATAAAATGACCATAACGGTTAAACAAAAGCTATAAAAATCTAAAAATTTAAAAAGAAAAATAGGATCGAAATACATACAAACGTATGACAAGAAATCATCACTATGACAATCGACATCATGCCCATCGACATAACACCATCGACCGCTCACATAATTGACATCGACCAATGACCTCGAAAGTCCCATCACACCTTCATGACTATAAGAGACAAAATAAAATCGCCATTAACGCAAACTCAAGTGTTCATGCTGGACCATCACATCCACTATTAATACACCCATTGAAAAAAACATCAAACGCATCAACTATAAATACTAAACCGCCAAAGGATCATTTACAGCATTTCAAACAGAGAGAGCAACTTAGCAACCAGATGACTAAAAGTCAAGAATACCAAATTAAAGTCGACCAGCAGACCGACAAGATGGCACCAAAACAAACCAGAACTGCAGCCAAAGTGAAAGAACTACAGACCGTGGAGACACCATTGATGAGGAGACTCAAAAACATCCAAAACGCTAAGGTTCAGGAGGGCTCATGGGTGAAACTATGGGCCGATATTAAAGAGTGAGATTATGTCGACAAAAATCCTACCACATCCGTAGAGAAAATAAACCACAATACCATTATAAACTACATAAACGCACCGCTCATGGCCAGTTTTGGAGGCACAAAGGAAATAGCGGTGAAATTTATCATAAGCCGGTACCACAACGACAGGTTTTACTTTGACAGACCAGTCGAAATCTCTGGTGAAGTAATCTATAAATTGACTAGATTATCAAACCAAGGTAATCCAATACCAGTCGAAATAAAAGAAGGGCTGGTAGAGGAGCTAACAGGATCAGCATCAAGAAGGAACTCCAAAGAGCTAATGATTAGCCAAATACAAGCATGAATGCCACAAATTGTGGCTAAAATCATAGCCACTGTGCTTACACCGACAAGTCGAGGAAGTGACCTCAAACTGGATATGTTGGAGGTAGTGGATACCATTGCTGACAAAGGAAAAATATACAGATGGGCTGAGTATGTCACTGACATGCTCAAAGGCATCTATGAAAAATGCCAGTAGTCGAGAGGGATTATAAGGTTCCCATCCCTCATGATATGGATAGTCCTGTACTCCTTGTGCTCTGTCGGGGACAAACAATTTCAAGAACCCACAAAATTTCATATGTGGAGAATCAAACCATTCTCCCAAAATGGAACAATGAAGGAACTTGCAAAATGCAAAGTGTTGTTAGAAAAATGGCTCCAACAACTGAAAGTCCACACGACCATATGGAGGGTTCCCCAGAACATCTGACGAAGTCTGCCAAAAAATACCCACATCCAATTAGAACTCAACCATACCACGGTGTGGTAAATGTAGGGTGCCAAGGGAAAGGCAAAGACCCTCGACTACTACCCAACAGCTGAAGAAATTTTCTGGGAGTTAGCTCGACAGTCGAGTACAAAATTATCGATACCAACAAAGGAAAAAGAGATAGACTTATCGATAGAAGAGGCACTGACAGACCAAGAGAAAGAGAAGATTATGAGCTTAACTTATACATCAGCACATTTTTGTCGAAGGAGACACCAGCAGAAGACACAGGTCAATTGCAAATTATAATCAAACAGCCGACAAGGGAACAAACACAAGGAGAACAGCATGTAACCAATTCGGCTGAAGAAAGCATCATCTTGACCCAACATCAGGGAGGACAAGAAGGGCGAGGAGACAACATAGAAACAAACCTTGAGTATGCTATCAGCAAAGAAAGTATACGCAAATTGTTGAAGGAGATAGGAGCATCAAGGAAAAGAAAAAGAACTTAGGAACAGGAGCAAGGGAAGGGTAAGCACAAGCTTATCATTGCAGAGTCCTCAGAATGCGAGGAAGAGCTAGCAGCTACATCCTGCGACATTATAGAAGATGCTACAGCAAATAGAGTTCCGGTGGAAATCCAGTTCCAGAAATTCGTCGAAGCAGGGGCACAACAAGGTCGGCCGAAGAAGGCGAAAAGAATAAATACTTCGACAGTTGAAAATGTTGTGGATCTTGTGTCTACACCTCCACTCCCGTCTCCGACCAAAATAACACAAGAACTAATTCCATAACCTCCTTCCATAATCCCAATCGACATATGCAAGAATTCTATGCCGGAAACCTTGAAGGAAAGGTTCGACTGAGACAAAGACCTCCAGGAATACATTGAAAAATTACCTGAGTTGCTCACCTTGGTACAAAATCTCTCCACCAAATACCCTTTGTTCAAAGTTGGTGGATCCAGACTACCCTCTCCCCAACCTGACCAAGTACCCCAGAGACCAAGGACTGTGGCAATCATAAGTTCGACATTTCAAAGAAACCCTGACAAAAAGGCTGTAGTTGTTGCAAGTCGGACTACATCTGTCATCCCAACTGTCTCCAAACCCCACCCACTAGCCTTTGAACTGACTGGAGATGAGGAGGGAGAGAACATGGATGAAATAAGTCGAGAAATTGATGAACTGTTCTCCGACCTTCAGGAAGATTCACCCCCACAGATCCACGACCCGTCACTCGACCATATCTCCACCAACCCAATCACACCTGATCATTCACCAATGCCATCACCACCACCCCCCAACCCAAAACCTGCAATCAAACCAGCTACACTAGGACCACTTCCACCGCAACCATTAGCACCAACAACATCCGCATCTGGACCCCTTGTGCACAACCAACCAGATGCACAACCAGCTGCAGCAATCATCCAACTGACCCAACCAGAAATGCCTTTAACCACTACTAGCCAACAACCAGACAACCCAATTTTGACTCTTGCAGGTACACAGGTGCCAAAGCAAGCAAAGCAGCAAAAGCACAAAAAGAAAAAGGGCCATCAAGGACAGACAACAATGGTCCACATCAGTCAACTTGGGTTGACCATTGCAGTCAATGCAACCAAGCTGAGGGATGGAGAATTAGGGTAACTTCTGGAAACACTGGCAATCGAAGCAAAGAAAAGGATCCAGAACATACGTAAGGAGCTTGATGATAATGAAAAAGAACAATTCAAGTTCCTTAACAAATGCAGCAACCTTGTGCAATCTGTGCTACCAGGACCAACAGAGGTCGACACCAACAAGCCGCTAGAAAAAACTTATCAGCTATTTGAGAGCATGATGTTGATGCTACAAGAATAGATGCAGGACACAAGGGAGGAGCAGAAAGAAGAAACATCTCAACTGTTTATGCAGCAACACAAAGCTTTTTTAGAAGCATACAAGGTACTGCGAGATCACATGGAGGAGTCAGTCATTACAGAAGAAGTACTGAGAGACTGGCCTACTTATTATGGGAAAGTCTATCAGCAAACCCAGCAAACCTGACAAGAAATCCAAGCGCTAGAGAAGAGAAAAAGCACAGAGGAAGCACTCAAAAGCACAATTGAAAATCAAATAGTGCTCGAAACAGCCAAATTGCAGAAGCACGAGCGACAAGCACATCAGTGGGTGCAGAAAGCAATTCTAAGTTTAGAAAAATTAGACATCATCTTCCCGCAACTGAAATGAATTTTTGAAACAGCAGAGGAAAAGGACCAGTTTATGGGTCCTGACATGGAAAGAATAGCAAAACTTTCCATTCAAGAAAAAATGTCGATATTATCAAGTCTAACTACATTAACCATCGACATCCAAAAAGTACTGCAAAGTTGGATGAAATTCCAATATCAGCTGGAAATAATAGCTAAAGCAATTGTTGAAGTCTATGCATAGAAGAGACCAACCATCAGACTTCACAGCCCATGAATATCAAACTTAGAAATAACTACTTAGGACAGGCAAAGAAATTGTGGTACCTCCCTGTTTCTTCGGGACGAAGAAACATTTTGTTTGTGCGAGAGATGTTGGAGGAGCAAGTCGGTAAATCCAACTAGAACTATAGCCAACTAAGTTGATCAGCCAACTAGTTAGAGATTAGTTCGGCCACATAAGGTCCTGTCGATTGACCGAACCAACAGGTAGTTATTTGTAATTGTTTTGTAATTCATATATATTAGGCTGTTGAGCCAGATGAGAACTTGATTCAGTTCTCTGTATTGTATGGAGCCTTTCATTATAATATAATCTGTTATTCTATCTACTTGTTCTTGTATCTTGTTTCTGTTATGTATGTATGCTTTTAATGTGTATTATTGGTAACCCTATGTGATCTGTGAGATTACAACAAGGGTGCTTCACCAAGCTGGGGCACTTCCTTTCTTGCACACCATAATACCTAGAGGTTATTCTCTTCACGGAGCCCCCACTCTCGTGACAGTCCCCTTACGTGGTGTGAATGTGTGCGGAAATAATCCTAACCAGAATGTCTTACACCTGGGCGTCCCCAGAATGCATATTGGTTCTTAGCTGGCCAGGGGGAAATATGTACCTCTTGTACACTTTCTTTATCACCCATTTCTTGTGGATAACAACTTTACGCGCATGACATTTATCTCATATCCTTTCACTTATTACAATCATGGAGCCCTATTTCTCTTCATGTCCATAGTTCCCATGCCTGCAACAACTCCATTGATGGTTAGTTACCATTTCATATCATTGATTTTATGCACAACACATTTTACTATCCACTAGTTACATTGTAGTCCAAGTTCATAAGCAGCCATTAGAGGAAATTTCAACCCAAAACGGGTCGTTTAACCCTCTTTCAAATTCCATGTCATCATGCATTAGCTAATGAAATTGCTTTAAATTTGAAATAACGTATAGGTCTTAACCACTTTTTTAATATAAATTTGGGGATATGTATCATAAAAAAACTACTTTTTTTTGTTCGTATTTTTGACATATCTCCTTTTATTTTTACTCAAATTTCGATCGGGAGAGATTGTTGGATGCAAAATTAAATTCCGTGTTCAAAGAGTACCCACTAGAAATACTTTTGACAGGGAGATATGTCGAAAATACGAACAAAAAAATTAGTTTTTTTCTTTTCTTCCTCCAAAATTAATAAATATTATTTTATTATTTTAACTATTATTTTATTATTTTCCTTAGGAGGCCCATTTTGACTTGAAATTTCCTCTAATGCTAGTTTCATTTTTTTGTTCGGTTATAATTAGTCATACACCTCAACAACAATTATGCCATTGCCAACATATTGTACATATTTTTTATAATTGTAACCATTAGACTGTCGTGTACCGATGTGACCATAAGATTTAATGAAACTATGTGTTCCTAATTTACATGAAATTCCAAATGTAACGAGGTGTTTAACATTTAACATAATGTTAGTGTTTATACATTTGTACTTTTAACACCACTAACATTCATTAGATACAATTTATATTCTGCATAATCATAACAATATATGCTTCTAACGTAGTTACTCCCTTAGCATCACCTATCCTCATGCTTAAATATTTTTACTATAGGTGATAACTTTAGCTAATTTTTATGAGGGTGTAAGGGTAATGAAATTATTCCTTTCCTAANTATATATATATATATATATATATATATATATTCCCTAACCTAATGGGAACCTCTAATTCAACTTGAAACATATTCTCATTAGCCACTTACATTTACCTATTACCAATAACATACACCAAAATAGGTCTATAAGGCTTATAATCAATATTCAATTCGGACCAGATCTTTAGCATTCCTACATTTATTGATAATGATGTAACCTTTCAATGTAGTCCATAACATACGTCATGTTCTTCTAATGATTCTTAACAACAACATTCACTATGTTTCTCAATGCAACCTAGTACAATTTTTCAATGTGGAAGTTCTAAGAATCTTTTCCAGAATATATGATGTCATTAATGGCTAGTTCGAAAATATGAATATAGGTTCTAAAGGTTACTCCTTTCAGTAATTCAAAATTCCGCATTAATATTCATAATCGAAACTACCATAATATTTTCATCGACCAAGAATTCCTCTGTGAATACTTCTATAGCTCACTAAAACTTTACTTGTGCAACTCAATAGAGATGAAACAATTGTCTTAGCAATTCATAAAAAATCTTTGGAAGTAATAAAAGAAATAGCAAGATACTTATGTACGTATATGGTTGTGCTTGACATTGATGAGGCAAAAGCAAAGGGCCATCGCGTTGTAATTTTTCCAAAGTTGGTCCAACCTCTCTTGCATAACTACAACCAGTTTTCCATATTAGAACCAAAACTTGTTTATATTTTACCTAGGTCCAATAGATGGTAAGTGTAAAATAAAATAAAATATGTAGATTACAACAAATAGGAAATCTTAAAATGTTATAACAAAATCACAATTACTCACAAACTTTGCTATCATCCATTTTCTTCCTTGTCGTCTTGCCTTATGTGTTGAATGGGTTCTATTTTGTTTTCTTTTCTACAACAAAACAATTGAAAATTGTTATTTAATGCTAAATTATTTATTTATATGTACAAATAAGCTAAGGACCCATTCATCATCATTTACATCTTTCATAATTCTTATTTTCTTAGGACGACATTCCATTCCCTTAATGTCGTTCATTGCATATCAGTTAAACATATGTGAAATAGATAGTTTGAAACATGTTGTCAAATATTATTAAATATATTATATTCAATATTCAATATAAAAACTCATATTGAATAATACCTTTTGATTCACTCGATTCATCATTATGCAGTTTTTTAATGAAGGTTTTACATTCTTCTGCACTTAGATAGTAAAGAATCTTATCGATATTCCTCAATTTTTGGTTCTGCATGACACACATTAATGAATACATATTAGCTAAACTTACATATGATTCAAACATATTGGTTTCATATATAAATTACAAAGAACTTGCCTTCTTTTCTTTTGTGTATGTGTTGCCATTGTGCAGATTGGAATTATTGTTACTTTAACTCTTATCACACATTAATTTGATCAATATACAACCTATATGATTCAATACAAAAACTATTAAATATATTTTACATATAAATCACATAATTTTGAAATAATTCAGTGCGTATCGGTGTGTCATAGACAAAAACGCACTGAAAGCAAAGATTTTTAGTTATGTTGCTAAAGGAATTAAGTTTGGATTGGATAATAATTATTTTTTATTTTTAGAAAAAATATAATTATTTTATGAAAATTTAATGTTTGTAATAATGAATACTAGGTTACGTATGACCTAAACTAAGAAAAAATGAAAGAAAATTCTATGTCATGACATAGATTAAACAGTATGTTACATCATTTTTCAATGCGATATATTGATTTTAAATGCACCGTTGTGTCTTCATTACTTAATGCATTGGATTTTGTACAATTAAAAAAAACTCGTGTGTTACCAATGTGTTTATAAAGTAAGCGAACCGGTTCTTTATACTAAAACATGACGTACCAGAAACACTAATAGAAAAAAAAACGAAAGGGCAGATAGGGTTTGAGATCCAATCATGCAATAAGTGGTCTCCTTGTATCATATACCAAACAAATTATCTATAAAATTACAAACCTATTAAATCTAAAGTTCTTAAAAGGAAAATCCCTAACTATCAACTGATAAATGGAGATAAACCCTAAGGTGAAATTTTGCATCCATTGAAAAAAAGGGAATACTAATAATAAAAATTTAGCTCTTAGTAGGAATACAAAGAAATACTATTTATTATTATTATTGATATCAATAATAATTTTCTAAAATTTTTCCATGCAGATTTTTGAGTGATACACAATACCTTTCAAATTTTGATCTTCTGAATTATTCAGTTTCTTTACATTCCTACCCGACAAGTCTGTATTGCAAAACTCTTTCCTCAAAATTTTGGCAAATAATGAAATAATGATTAGGTTTTAAGTTTTTAAAACACTTTATATGAAATAAATTTTTTGAAAAATAATTTCCCTCTCTTTTTTCAATTGTAAAAATAAAAAAATCAAGCGTTTTTGTTTTCGTTTTTGTTTTTTTTTTTTTTTTTTTTCGGTATGCCGAGTTATAGAGGATCGGTGTGCTATATAGCATGTAACACACTGAATTGACATAATAAAAAATATACCTATAAAAAGGATTTCCATGTAATTTTATAATTTCTCAGTTATTGATGCACTATTAGTAAATGGAAGTACCCGTGCACTAATTTATATTACATGCACCATATTTACAATATTGAAAAATGCATATAAAAATATCCAATAACAAATAAAATAGAATTTTTAGTTAGCAGATATTTTAGAAAATGTTCATAATCGGTGTGGTTTGTTTTTTTCTGCCCTATTGCATCTTATCATTATAAACGCACTTGTGCATCTTAAGTTTATAAGCGCACATGTATGCTGAAAAGCTTAACTAAATTTATCTTTAAATAGAAAATGGAATGTCTGTCTCAAAGTTTTATTTGTTGCTTAGCTTTTAGTTTTGTTTGGGTGGTAATGATACTCTCGTTGAATTCTTTAGTTGTGTCTGAAGATCTTGATGGGATCTCTTAAGGATTATGTATGTTCTTCATAGGATCTCTCGCATTAAATATGTCCTCAAAAGTTAGTTATTTGTGTAAGTTCACATGTGTGTGTATAAACAAATCTGTAGAATAAATGTGAAATTAGTTGAGGAAATATATCTGTCAAGTCGCTTTAACTTTCTTGAATTAATGTCACTTTAATTATTTTAAATATTTAAATACAGCAGTGGCTAGTCAAGGGTATAAGGACTGTGATTGCATTGAATCGCTCTTGTTGTTAAGGTGGCACATTGTACTTACACATGGAACACATCATGTGAATAATTCAATTGACTTTATTAAGATGTTTTCAATTAGACATGTTAGGGTAGCCTTCAAATCCTTTCACCTCTATCCAAATTAGATTCTCTAGTGGGAATTGAATGGAAGTTTGTTTGAGTTATGATCATATTTTTAGTGATATGCAAAGCTTCCTCAGTGTTGCAAGTATTAAAGGGGCCCGATCATCTAATCTCTTGGTTATGGGATTCAAACAAAATGTATTGGACGATCCCCCACAAATAACGAAGTGGGGTTCATGAAGTTAGTTATAATTAATAATCTACATATTTAATGAGTCGAGGATCTATAACAAACTATTTTTATGAAATTTCCAAATAGATAATGAACTCGTGAGTTGTGTGTAGAATTCTTAAATTTATATTTTGAAAAAAAAGGTTAAGGTTGTTGTGATAAACACAATTTCCTCAATCTTGCAGATACAAGAGACACTCAATCATATACATAATCTATGGGATACAATTTTCTCCAAAGTTATTGTATGATCCCACATAGGAAATGGAAGAATGACATATGAAATTGATTATGATATAGAATCTATATCTTATCTAAGTCATGGATCTATGTTGAATGCACAATAAGTGATTCTCAATACACTCATAAGTCCTATGTAAAAAAGTTGATAATTTTTTTAGAGAGATGGTTGTGCTACCATTGTTAAGATGTTTGAAACTAATTATTAATGCTAGAAGGAATGCATTATGCTTATGCATTATACTTGTAGGTTTATCTTTAAAACATTTCACCTCTATTCGTGTTGATTATCCCATGTTGTAAGAAAGTATTTTGTACCTAAACTCCTAGGTTAGTTCCTATGTTATTTTGTATATAAATCATAAGAATAATTTTTTTGCATGAGTTAGATTATCTAGTGGCCTTATACATTATTAAAAAACAACGAATTGATCGACAAATTATTTCTCATTCTATTCATATCCTCATGTTTTTGTGTTTTTTCACGAGTGCTTTATCCTCTCTTGTTGTTTGAAGGTATGTTTTCAATATTAGAGATTTCCTATTGCAAGAGGTATCAATTGCTATTTGGTGTGTTATTTTCTTAAATTTTTAAAGAGCCCTTCTATTTTCACCAAGCCCCTTTTATAGGAAGTTGATTTTTTTCAAGGTATGTGGGTAATGGTAGTTTTTTAGTGTTGGAGGTCATTCTTGTTTTGGTTAAAGGAGTGATATTTTCATACCAAAAAAGTGTTTCTTCTCTAACCAGTGGTTGAATTTAATACCATGCAATGTCTCTTTGATTTGATCATTTAAATATATGTAAAAATTCTCATTTTTTAAAGTGGACCTACACATAACATCAACAAAAATATAAGGGACAATTTGCATGTTTGTCACTGAGATTCACTTCAAAAAATTGACATTGATTATTATTTATTTTAATACTAACTATTTTTTCACATTGATAATTTTTTATACTTTCTTGTTAATGATTATTTTAGTAATTAAATTACTAATTTCTATATGTATTTTTCAAATTTTGGATTTTTATTTTACTATTCAATCTTCCAAAAACAAAATTTTTATTTTTTTCATTGTAAGTCATTTAAGAACTTTTCCTTAAGTCATGTTTTTCCCTATTTTTCATGCTTTATTTTTTCTGTATATTTTAAAACATAAACATAACATAAACATAAGCAATGTAAATAATTAAAAGCAAAATTATACAAATAAAGTTATGGAATTAACCATAATATCACTAATTACTAATATAGTAATTGATATATTGAATTCATAATAGATATATTATTGTAACAGTTCCAAAATTAATTATTCTTAATACACACACACACACACACACACTATCCTATATATATTTTATATCGTATTACATTTATATAATACGTTTAATGATTTATAATAATATATTACATCCATATTTTACTTTTAATTCACTATTATATCCAGTTTTTTTAATTAAAAAATATAATATAGTTTAAGATGATCGTTAACATCATCTAACATGTCACCATCACCATCATCACCATCTAACAAACATAAACATCATCTAGAATATACATAAAAATTAACTAACATCATCTAAAATACACATTTATCATCACCTATCAAACATGATAATCACCATCTAGCATTCACATAAAAAATTAACTAACATAATCATACATAAAGTAAATCAATCACAATTAACATACACATCTAAAAAAACACAACCATTACATAAAAACATCATGAACCATACACATCGAGCAACACCTAACATATACATCTAATAAACACAAACAATCACGTCTGATATTGCCGCATACCATAATTTAAGTTAAACATATTCTGATAATTACATCTAAAATTGCCTAGAATCATCTAATGTACCATCATCATCATCATCTAACAAACATAAACATCATCTAAAATTATCTAACATGATGCAAAATACACATCTATCATCACATATCAAATATGATAAGAATCATCTAAGATACACTTAAAAAATTAGCTAAAACATCTAACACATATAAACAACATCTAGGATATAAATCTAAAAATCACATCTAATAAAACACAAGCATTGTCTAACAACATCATCACACACATATAAAAAGTATCATTTAACATACAAATATAGAAAACATGTCTAACATGACCTAACAATATACACATAACTATGAACATGAGAAAAAGGTTAAGGTTGTTGTGATCAACGCACTTTCCTCAATCTTGAAGATACAAGAGACACTCAATCATATACATAATCTAGGGGATACAATCTTCTCCAAAGTTATTGTATGATCCCACATAAGAAATGGAGGAATGACATATGAAATTGATTATGATATAGAATCTATATCTTATCTGATTCATGGATCTATGTTGAATGCACAATAAGTGATTCTCAATACACTCTTAAGTCCTATGTAAAAAAGTTGATAATTTTTTTAGAGAGATGGTTGTGCTACCATTGTTAATATGTTTGAAACTAATTATTAATGTTAGAAGGAATGCATTATACTTATGCATTATACTTGTAAGTTTACCTTTAAAACATTTCACCTATATCCGTGTTGATTATCCCATGTTCTAAGAAAAGTATTTTGTACCTTAACTCCCCAGGTTAGTTCCTATGTTATTTTGTTTATAAATAATAAGAATTATTAATTTGCATGAGTTAGATTATTTAGTGGCCTTATACATCATTAAAAAACAACGAATTGATAGACAAAATATTTCTCATTCTACTCATATCCTCATGTTTTTGTGTTTTTTCACAAGTGCTTTATCCTCTCTTGTTGTTTGAAGGTATGTTTTCAATATTTGAGATTGCCTATTGCGAGAGGTATGAATTGAGATTTGGTGTGTTATTTTCATACCAAGAAAGTGTTTCTTCTCTAACCAGTGGTTGGATTTCATACCATGCAATGTCTCTTTGATTTGATCATTTAAATATATGCCAAAATTCTCATTTTTAAAGTGGATCTACACATAACTTCAACGTAAATATAAGGGATAATTTGCATGTTTGTCACCTAATATTTACTTCAAAAAATAGACAAAATTGATTATTATTTCATTATGATTTGTTTTAATACTAACTATTTTTTCAAGTAGATCATTTTTTATACTTTCTTTTTAATGATTATTTTAGTAATTAAATTACTCATTGTATTTTTCAAAATTTGGATTTTAATTTTACTATTCAATCTTCCAAAAACAAAATTTATATTTTTTTCATTGTAAGTAATTTGAGAACTTTTCCTTAAGTCATGTTTTTCCCTATTTTTCATGCTTTAATTTTTGTGTATATTTTTAAACATAAGCAATGTAAATAATTAAAAGAAAAATTATACAAATAAAGCTATGGAATTAACCATAATATCCCTAAATACTAATCTAGTAATTTATATATTGAATTCATAATAAATATATTATTGTAATGGTTCCAAAATTAATTATTCTTAATACACACACACTATCCATTATATTTTGTATATAGTATTACGTTTATATAATACAATTAATTATTTATAATAATATATTGCATCCATGTATTACTTTTAATTCACTATAATATCATGTTTTTTTAATTCAAAAATATAAGATAGTTTATAATGATGGTTAACATCATCTAACATATCATCATCACCATCTAACAAAAAAAAACATCATCTAAAATATACATAAAAAATTAACTAACATCATCTAAAATACACATTTATCATAACCTATCAAACATGCTAATCACCATCTAGCATTCACATAAAAAATTAACAAACATAATCATACATAAAGTAAATCAATCACAATTAAAATACACATCTAAAAAAACACAACCATTACATAACAACATCATGAACCATACACATCGAACAACATCTAAGAAACACAAACAATCACATCTAATATTGACGCATACCATAATTTAAGATAAACATATTCTAATAATTACATCTAAAATCACCTAGCATCATCTAATGTACCATCATCATCATCATCTAAAAAATATAAACATCATCTAAAATTATCTAACATTATACAAAATACACATCTATCATCACCTATCAAATATGATAAAAATCATCTAAGATACACATAAAAATTTAGCTAAAACATTTAACACATATAAACGACATCTAGGATATAAATCTAAAAATCACATCTAACAAAACACAAGCATTTTCTAACAACATCGTCACACATATCTAACAAGTATCATTTAACATACAAATATAGAAAACATATCTAACATGACCTAACATGACCTAACAATATACACATCAACATGAACATGAAAAATTCACCTCTCTCTCTCTCTCTTTATATATATATATATATATATATATTCATATTCTTCAGAAAAAATATTCTATTCTATTAGAATAAACATGAGTTGTCCACTAAGAATTTTACATAACTTGCTTCTTGAGCTATACATCTATGCGTTGGTTAGGCCATAAGTTATGTTTATGTTTCATTGGAACTATACATCACATGGAACACAATAATAAAAAATGGTACTCATTACATCTGTGGTTCATTTTACAAAGCCTCATGAAATTTAAGATAGCAGAACAACATCTTGAACTTTCCCATCCCTGAGCTCTTGGATCTTAAGCGTTCTGAGTTCTAGTACCAAAGTGAGTTTTGAGAGACCATCAACTTTCGAATTCAATTCCCGATATACATGTGCAAAGGTCATGAATTTAAAGGACTCATATTGAGCTCAAATTTTAGATATATATATATATATATATATATATATATATGAACAATAATGTCAAACTCACTGATACATGATGTCAACTATACATCTCAAGTCCAATATTTGCTATAGCATATATATCTGGTTAACGTCTAGAGCCAGAGGCATCGATACCTTCACCAACAGACGAAAAGGCATCAGTAATTCCACGAGCTAGAGGCATCTTATCTAGAATAGTCGAGGCCATATCTGTAGTATAAGATGATGGATGGTCATCTGTTTGTGGAAGAGAGGGTGGTTGATCGACGTGTAGTGGATTCAACAGACATGTTGTTGGGTCAACTAAGTGCGGAGGAGAGGGTAGCTGACCAACTAATGGAGGAGGATTTGATGTTCAATCATCATGGTGAGGAGGAGGAGGAGGAAGAGGAGGTGGATGAGATGAGGGGCAGTCAACTAGATGAGGAGGAGGAGGATATGGAGGAGATGGTTCCTGGTCAACTTGGTGAGGCAAAGGAGGATTTGGATGAGATGGTTCTTGGTCAAATCAATGACGTGAAGGAGGAGATGGAGGAGGATATGGATGAGATGGTTCTTGATCAGCTCAGTGAGGTGACAGAGGAGATGAAGGAGGAGCTAGATGAGATTTTTCCTAGTCAATTTAGTGAGGCGATGAAGGAGGTGGAGGAGGAATTGGGTGAGATGGTGCATATTCAACTTGATGAGGTGAAGGAGGAGGTGGAGGAGGATATGGATGAGATGGGGCTTGGTCAACTTGATGAGGTGAAGGAAGAGTTAGAGGAGGAGATGGATGATATGGTTCCTAGTCAACTTGGTGAGGTTATGGAGGAGGTGGAGCAGGATCAGGATGAGATGGTGTTTTTTCAACTCGATGAAATGATTGAGGTAGAGGAGGTGGAGAAGGAGTATGACCACCCTCATTGGATGGAGAACATGAAGTCTCAATTTCATGGCCATCCCTCAACGCTGCTATAAGGCTAGTAGCTCTAATGTTATAACCCATAAGAAGCATCATATCAGTAGGAAGGTCCCTACACATATCAACAATCATTGTATCTTGTGATATATTGAACTAGTATAGAGAAAACTCCCTGGAAAACCATAAATGTAGACAATTGGTCCATCAAATGTTGCATGTCTCTATCAGCGATCCTGCATCGCATGTCAAGTCTCAAGAGCCCAAGAACCTCACCCGTCAGCCTACCCTTAGCCATATAAATGCCAACAAGTTGGGAAGGTAGTTCCCCAACAAAAGTACTGATATCTGCAAAATATATAGTACATAACAATAATTGGACAATTTCAAAAAAAATTAATAAAACAATTTAAAGAAAGTGTTATAATTAATTGTATTTGCATTAAATAAGACAATAAGATGAAACTATATTAATTTAAACATAACAATAATATTACCTCCAGCATCTGGTGGATCATCCACTATGAAGAAGAGGTTATAACATCCTCATCAATCCAACCCTACATAAGGACATGCCACCATGTCTAAATTGTTCTCATCCTCACTGGCTAGTAGGTCCACTCTCTTAGATGTGATCCTAGTAGGGAACATCAAGTGGACCCTCTTGAGTATCATTTGTCCCCACATATGAATTTGTGCATCAGTCATTGTCCTAGGAGGGAAACAATCAAACAAACTCCTCGTGACTGGAAACCTCTCAAAAAATTAGACAACTCTAAAGCAAAAGGGAAGTTGGCCCTTCCCTCAAATTTATGCATAACATCTATCAAGAACAAAATAAAACTACAGAAAAAAATGGTAGACCATGGACTGCATCTCATCCTTTGCACTAAATAATAAAAATAATATAATAGAGGGAAACTAATGTGCTTACCATCAGTGGTGTAGTACACAATGAACATCACCAAAAATGAGAGGCACCTAATCTCCTCTCTACCAAAAGAATATATGTGTAGCTATCCATTGAAAACCTTAAAAATCTGTTGGGTCAATTATTTCATCGCTAATATATGTTAGATAGTATACAAGCTAACTCTTTGGAGCTTCTACATCAGTTGGAACATTATGGAAGTAGGGAAGATCCTCTCATCTCTTAGATATCCCCATGATAAAATATATATCCTCCTTATTGGGTTGGAACCACTCATAGGGACAAATGTGGAAGGCCTACCTAGGGTGATCCCACCAGCAGATCAACGACACCAAAAGTTATGAGTTCCCCTTCAGGGATGTATCCTCCTCATAAAACTTGAGGATTAATTCCCGCAAGAGGACTCATGTCTATGCAGTAATGGGTTGAGGATACAATTCCCTCTTCCTCTCTATTCCCCCTTCCCTTTCCTGTAAAGCATCATACGAGTTAACTCTTTATTTCTAATGCTCCTCTTTATGCTGACATCTATGATTAATGATGGGCTAGGAAAAGTAGACAAGGAACAAGTTGGTGCACAAGCCAGGAAGGAAAAGCGCACGCGAGAAGGAGAAGAGCAAGTCGCAAAGAAAGCAAAGGAACCGACACAGAAGAAGGATAGAGAATACGTACGAAAGAGGAAAGGAAAGCTTGTATGCTTGCAAGCGGGTAACAGTTAGAAAGAAATAGGTGAAGATCGTGGTCGCTGAAAGACGACGTAAGCCTGCGGAAAACGCATGTATGAAGGAATATTTTGTAAGTCGGGCTGATAGTTCCTTGTGGCAGTCCTTGATAGCCTATAACCATTTTTTATGGCTGATCATGACCTATAACTAATGAACAATATGTAGTCAGCCTGGTGTGGTCCAGTAGAAGATATAAATAGGAAGAACCCGTTCTGTATAAGGGTTGGAAATTCATCATTGTTGCAAGAGGACATTCGTTAAGGTTCGTCATTCTGTCATTTTGTTTAGCATGTTAAGGAAGTTAGGGTAATTAGAAGAAAAGACTCAGAGAAGAGTCTAGTATGAGTAGAAGGTTGTTGAGCCGTGGATCTTGTAGTTGTGTGTGCAGAATGGTAATAGTAGAAGGAATCTGCAGCTGAATGCATAGATAGTAGATAGAAGAGTTGATCCATGATATGTGCGGATCAGTGGCAGTATATAGAAGAATAAAAAAAGAGAATGAGAGAAGAATAGTGAGTCAAAAATACATATCTTAAGAACAGTCTATAGATTGCAGACTACAAGGTGCTATACACAATTTCTCATGCCAGATGAAGAGCACCTTGGTGGTCTTTCCCAAATGGGTTTTCACATTATTTTCTGTGTTCAATGAATGATTTTGGTGAATGTTTACATGAATGTTGAAGTATTTTCTTACTATATATTGCTTATTTACAGTTGAATGTATGCACTATCTTGTTAATCAGTGAATGAATGAAAGTTAAAGGCATTGTGGGTTTTTTACGTATACTTTATGGTTGAATTCCTAAATTAAAGAACAAGTCATAACTATCTATCGGTATAAAGATCCAACTGCATCGCACTAGCTGTGCTAGTTGTGGAGGTTAAGGATGTGGAAATTGAACCCAGGTGTTAGAACAATTACACTCACTACAATTGCCAATTACACATGCAAATTACTCACAAAAGAGACTGAATATGGAGCTGAACACTAATCTGTATTGAATAAGTGTACAATAGCCAACCCTGTGAAGTCATAGGCTTCCTTAATAAATAATTACATGATAGATTTGAATGCATGAAGATGCCATTTGAATTTACTCAAAAGCAGGCTTACTAAATCTAAGCAAATCCCCCATAGGTGCATAAAGCACATTCCAAATCTATCTAGGAGCTCACGAATTGGAAAAATCAATTAGGCAAGTTAATAAATGGTGGAAGGACAAATCATACATGATTTTTATAGGAGAAAAGAGTGGAGGATGTTGAGGGAAAAAAAACAAGTTAACTTCACCTAGTCAAACTTTCCCAATTGCCTTAAAACTCAGAAAAAGCAGGCAATAAAGCAGAAAAAGAAAACATGCGCTAGGGAGGCCAGGAATAAAGTAGATTTGATTCCAAGAGGTTTCCCAAGTGCTCCATGACTCAAATTTAGCAAGTTTGACCACTATGGATGTGTGGAGGACAACTTCCATAAGGTGGAATATGGAAACTAGGCAAATAAGACAAAAATTGGATTAATTAATGTCTAAGGTAGCTAACTATGGGTTGATTATTATAACACCCCCCCTTAAGCCTGACTTATGAGTAAAATATCATCAAATTATAGGGCCTAGGAATAAGGCTTAGTCACCCTTTACATACTGCATGTCCATTTAACCAAAGAAAGAGGCAAAAACCTAGTGGGAAAAATCCTCCCTTAAACATGGACTGTAAAACAAAATTTGGAAATCTTGTCATCACTCATGCTTCACGGCATGATCAAAAATCCCCAGCAGTGATTTGAGATTGTTGAATGTCTTCTCACAAAAAACTTTGGTGAAGATATATGCTACTTGTTATGAAGATGAACAGAAAAGTAGGTGAATGGTGCCATCATGCACAAGCTGTCTGATGTAGTGCATATGGATCTCAATGTGTTTGGTTCTCTGCTTCTGAACTGGATCATTGTAGATTAGAATGGTACTCTGATTATCACAGTAGATAGTAGTTGAGTATTCTGATTTGAAGACACACTCTCTGTAACCCCTGCAACCATAAACATTGAGTTGTTGCATTTACAACTCTTCTGTACTCTGCTTCTGTAGATGAGAGTGCAATGGCACTCTGTTTCTTGCTTGACCAGCTGATTGGCCCTTCTGCAAGCATGAACACATATCCTAATGTTGACTTTCAATCTGTGTTGTCACCTGCCCAATCACTGTCAGTAAACCCAATCAAATCAAGATCAAATTTAGCTTTATAGAAGATCCCATGTGTCCTTGTTCCCTGAATAAAGTTAAGGATCCTTGTGGCTGCTCTCCAATGGATCTCATGAGGCTGATCCATGTATCTTGAAGCCACACTTACTGCATAATAAATATCAGTTCTAGTATGTGTAAGATACAACGAACATCCAATCAATTGCCTATACAGTGTATTGTTTACCATAGGTGAAGAATCAACTTCTTCAAGCTTCACTCCTGAAAGGAAAGGAGTCTTGCTTGGCTTGCAATCCTTCATCTTGAATTTGTTCAGCAAATCCAAGGCATACTTGGACTGATGTACTTTGATTCCTTCTTTGGTTTGAGCAATCTCAAGCCCCAAGAATTGGCTCAATAAGCCCAAATATGTCATTGAGAAGGCATGGTTCATTGCATCCTTCAAGGAGGAAATATCATCCTTTGAGCTTCCTGTAATGAGAAGGTCATCAACATATAAAACAATGATCATTAATGAACCATGAATCATATTCAAATAGACATTTGGATCTGATTTGCATTGAACAAAATTTAGTGATAGTAGAAAGCTATCAATCTTGGCATACCAAGCCCTGGGGGCTTGCTTAAGCCCATACAATGACTTCTTTAGCCTGCACACAAGAGATGGGTTAGTAGAAAATCCTTGAGGCTGTTGCATGTATATCTATTCAGTGAGATCTCCATTCAGGAAAGCACACTTCAGATCCATGTGATGTACTTCCCATTGCTTTGAAGCTGCAATGGCTAAGGCTAGCCTGATGGAGTCCATCTTTGCCACTGGTGCAAAGGTATCATTGTAGTATATGCCATGAACTTGTGAGTAGTCCTTGGCTACCAATATGGCCTTGTACTTAAGAGGTGAACCATCAGCAGCAAATTTGGTTTTTTACACCCACTTACACTGAACTAGCTTCCTCCCTGGGGGAAGATCAACCAGCTCCCAAGTGTTGCTCTTCTGGAGTGAGCTGAACTCTTCCTTCATGGCTGCTTGCCATCTTGGATCATTTTCACATCTTCATATGTTTTTGGATCTAATTCAATCATCAGATATCATTTCTCTGCAAACATAGGATCTTTCATGCACAGAGCACTCTCAAACTGAGATCTAGTCCTCCTAGGATCATTAGGATTTCCAACTAGTTCTCCAGCTGCATGAATGGTATTGGCTGCCCGTTTTGGTCTTGTAGGACTGTTAGGATATGCAATCAAATCATCATTATCAGACATATCAGAATCAGCATGTTCAACTATCTCTTCACTTACATTCAGAGGTTCTGGTGGTGAAGAGGATTCTCCAACTTCCACTGTTGCTAGGGGCTCTTCTTGAAACCGAACACACCTTTCAATGAAGGATTTGTTTGTGCTCAAATTGATCATATTTTACCCTTTTGAATCTTCATAGTACCCAAAAAATAGACACTCTTGGATTTGGGGATGCAAAGCCTTCCTCTTTTCTGTTGGAATTCTAGCCCAAGCCCTTGTGCCAAAAATCCTGAAATGGGTCACATCTGGCTTGTGCCCACTCCATGCTTCAAAAGGATTCATACCTTCAAGATGTTTATGAGGCACCCTATTCTGGATATAGGCTGCACATTTTATAGCTTCGGCCTAGTACTTTGGTGGCAAAGTCTTAGCCTCCATCATGCAGGTTGCCATCTCTTTCAGTGATCTATTCTTCCTCTCAGCAACACCATTCTGCTGTGGTGTATAAGGAATAGAATGTTGCATTTGAATACCTGCATCCGAACAATATTGAATAAAATCAGACTTGACATACTCACCACCATTGTCAGATCTGAGGACCTTGAGTTTCCTCCCATACTGGTTTTCAACCAAAGCCTTAAAGACTTTGAAGAGGCCAAAAACTTCAGACTTGTGTTTCAGGAAGTAAACCCAGCAATACCTAGAAAAGTCATCTATGAATTTCAATGCGCATTTGGCCTGACTCATTGACATATGAGGAAATGGGCCAGCAACATCACTATGGATCAACTCAAGAGGTGCAGAGGTTCTCTCATGACTAGCTCTCTCAAATTTATGCTCTGGGTGTTTTCCTAGGATGCAACCTTGACAGACTCCTTTGGAAAACTTAATCTTTGGTAACCCTATGACCATTTCTTTTTCACTAAGATCAGAAAGATACTTGTAATTTAGGTGGCCAAATATTTCATGCCAAAGCCTGCTTTCCTCATTAGCATGAATCAGAAGAGTAGAGGGGTTTGAGTAGGGTAGGAAGTGTGAGAACATGTATACCTTCGAAGTGTGATTTGCAACTCCTTTTGCAATGACTTTACCACTTGAGATCTCTGTGATCTCAACTTCATCAGGGGAGAATATGACCTTCTTTGGAGACCCTGTGTGGGTCATCTAATACATTGATAAGAGGTTAGAGGCAAGACCTAGAACATACAACACATTGTTGAACTTACCATGGTCAAGATCAATCCTCCCTTTGCCCAAACTTTCAATGAGAGAGTCATCTCCCAGTACTATTGGTGGACCTTTCAACATGTCAAGTGAGGTGAATTCCTCTTTGGTCGAAACCATATGTCTTGAAGCTCCAGAATCAATGATGAAACTAGGTGAGCTTGATGTGCCAGTAACCAATGCATGAACTCTCTCTCTGTCTTCTGAATTTGATCCTCCTTCCCTCTTCTTTGAGCTTTCTAGAAGGGAGATGCCATTCTTCCCCAGGAGTTGGGTTAGCATGTCAATTTGCTTCTTCATGTAGGAGCTTTCAGAATGATTTCCCTTACTGCAGTATGCGCACTTGCTCATTTCTCCTTTGTTCTTCTTCTTTTGGGGGTTCTTCTTGGAACCTTGAGGCTCCTCTGGAGACTTGTTCTTGTCTCTCTTTTGCTCAGGTGGATTTTTATCTTTCTTCTTGCTTTTTGAATCCACCCTTGAATCTCTAGCAAATAGAGCTTGGTATTTGGATGGTTTGATGGTGCCCATCATCACCAATTTATCTTGTTCTTGTGTGAGAGATTCCATGAAATCTGCAAGGCTAGGCATTTTACAGGATTGAGCTGTCAAATTTGTGGGATAGAAGGTCGAAACAAACATTGAATAGTCAGGGCCAAGCTTCAAGAGTATGGCCAAGACCGGCTGATCATCCTTCTTTTCAATCCCACATTATTTTAGCTGCAAAACAAGTGCTTTGAACTTGGAAAAATAGAGTTGCAGAGATTCAAAGCTATTGGGACTCAGGGAGATCAGTATATTTTCAATTTGATGTCCCCTCATCTCATCTATCTTTCCAAAAAGATCAACAAGATTCTCCCATACTTCATTTGGTGATGTCAATCCATCAAGATGGAAAAGGTCTCTGGATATACTCAGACACAGGAGACCATAGGCCTCATCCCTCCTGTTGTGCCATTTAATCTTCTCTGCAGCTGCATTGGGCTTTGATTCTGTTGCCATAGTCACTCTATAGAGGCCTTTCACTCTCAACAGTATCTCCATCTCTAATTTCCATTCAAAGAAGTTAAATGGAGTCAAGATGATCTTCTGAGATTGATCCATAGCTCAGAAATTGTCCCGTCAGTCAGCAGAATGCTCCTAGTCAATGATGTCGAACCTGCAAAACAAATTGGAAAGAGAGAAATTGATCTACAAAGGCTCTGATACCATGTCGAAATTGAACCCAGGTGTTAGAACAATTACACTCACAAAAATTTCCAATTACACATGCAAATTACTCACAAAAGAGACTGAATATGGAGCTGAACACTAATCTGTATTGAATAAGTGTACAATAGCCAACCCTATGAAGTCATAGGCTGCCTCAATAGATAATTACATGAGATATTTGAATGCATGAAGATGCCATTCGAATTTAGTCAAAAGCATGCTTACTAATTCTAAGCAAATCCCCCATAGGTGCATAAAGCACATTCCAAATCTGTCTAGGAGCTCACGAATTGGAAAAATAAATTAGGCAAGCTAATAGATGGTGGAAGGACAACTCATACATAATTTTCATAGGAGAAAAGAGTGGAGGATGTTGAGGACAAAAAACAAGTTAACTTCACCTAGTCAAAGTTTCTCAATTGCCTTAAAACTCAGAAAAAAGCAGGCAATAAAGCAGAAAAAGCAGACATGCACTAGGGAGGCCAGGAATAAAGCAGATTTGATTCCAAGATGTTTCCCAAGTGCTTCATGACTCAAATTTAGCAAGTTTGACCACTATGGATGTGTGGAGGACAACTTGCATAAGGTGGAATATGGAAACTAGGCAAATAAGACAAAAATTGGATTAATTAATGTCTAAGGTAGCTAACTATGGGTTGATTATCCTAACAAAGGATAGTGTTTTGTTGCGTGCACTGACATACAATTGTGTGTGAGTTGTGGCCAGTCGTGCAAGAATAGACTCCATCATCCAATTTCCTTTGTCGAGCGCCCTGTATGTGTGCAAAGGGACTATAATTCCCTTGCTAACTATGGAAATATGGTCCTGGAAGTTACCCATTAGATATCTCAGGTGATATTGCGCCTGCCTCACAGGTGTTATCAATTGAGCTTGCTCTGTCGGGCCGATGTCTTGTGGCTTATTGTTGGTATTGTGGTGTTGTTGAACCACGAGTTGAGACAAGAAGGTGATAGAGGTCAACAAATGGTTCTGTTGCTGGGACGCTATAATCATTTCAGTTGAGGGAAATGTTTTCGAATCCAACAAAGAAAGAGATAGAGGACTGGTTGGAGCCTAAGACGCTAGCAATTGCACAAGAAGAAAGTGCGGGAACACGGTTGAGTGCGGAAAACTGGGTGGATGAGTACATATATTCTGATATTCATGAGGTCTTATTTGCATATTTCCTTGTTATACTACACTAGTGGTTTTCAATATTGGTGACTAGACACATAAACTTGTAGAGAAGAGAAGTTGTCAAATGGAGTGATCAGTTGGTTTGCGAGGTAACCAGTGAGTAAAACCATCTCTAGAGCTGTTGATATTTGGGTTGACAATATATTGCAAGGATATATTACTGAGTTTGAAGTAGACATATAACCTCATATAGTGAGGATGAAAGAAATTTTTTCCAAGGACCCCGAAGAAGATATTTGTTGTCTATCAATACATGGATTAAGATGCTCGTTTATGAGAAGGGTATCTTATAGTTGAGTAGTTGAGACGCATACCTGGGAAGGAGATTATGTCACCAATGACCTATTAATAAAATGGGATAGAGTGAGTTGAGATGTTCCCTGGAAGTACAGAAGATGAATTAGAAGTCGAAATCCTAAGGAGTGGAAGGAGATTCGGGTTAGGAAAGAGAAGAAAAACTAAAAAGGACGACGAAATCCTAGTCTGTTCGAGGAGAGTGAACAAAAAATTTAGTTGTAGATAAGTGAAGGATCTTGCAATGAAGAGGAGGACTATATCCCAATTTCAGAAGGACCATAGGACTCTGAATATTCTGCAGAGACACCAAGGTCAGGACACAATTATATCACACTAGCAATATCACCAGAGGTAAGATCTAGAGTCTCATCCCCAGAGAGGACTACTAATATTGATAATGCTAGTACTATGACCAGTTCGTCGAAAGGTATACCCCCTTTGAATCCTTTACTAGAGAACCCCGATGCCAACTCAATGGTTGGGGCGGACATCCTATTACCAACATTCAATGGGAATAGAACCGAAGATCCAGAGAAGCATTGGTTCCTCTGTGAAGCCGTTTGGATGGTTTGTTTAGTCCATAATGCAGACATAAAGAAGACACAGATGATCACAACTCTGAGGGGTCGTGTGTTGGATTGGTTTATGAAGTTCTGTGCCACACCGATCAGAACACCGTAAAACATCTTGAGGAGATCTGAGCCGCAATGATCTATGAGTTTAGAAAACCTAAATATGAGTCACAGTGCATTACCGACATCAAGGAGATAAAGAAATCATTGGAAGAGACTATATGGGAATTTGACCAATGGTTTAAAACTTTGATGGCCAAGGTGAGTTTCCAAATGTCGGACGTTCAACATAAATAGTGGTATATTGTTGCGTTGTTACCACACATTTGAAGACCGTTAATGCAACAAAATATTGAGTCACAAACAAAAGCATTAGAGTTAGCTATGAAGCTAGAGGTCTCACCAATTGGCGACGGTACTGCAGGGATGGTGCAGATTCAGTTGCAGCTGGCTAATTTGTCAATACAGCTTCAGGACATCAAGAAGGGTAAGGAATCACAAGAAGATCTACAGTGCACAAAATGTAGAATCGATGAACATACAAAGGATAAATGGCCGACCTTCATGAATTATGTCTCCTCCGGTGCGCCAAACCCACTAAATGGCCATGGACTGCCCTAGTGTCGCATATGCTAGTCTAGGGGGGATCATGACGAGGAGTATTTATATTTGCAAAATTTTGTAAGCACCATGAAAAATCTCTTTTATAAATTTTGTAAGTCAGTAGGCCATGAAGAGAAATATTGCAAAGCATACCAGCTCTTGAAGGAAAAGACGGTTGATACCTACTTTATGAAAATTGAGGGGACCACTCAGGCTGAACTAGTGCAAGCATCGTATCATCCTGCACAGTTCCCAACCAATCAACATCAAAATCAGTATCAGCATCAATATGCGCCTTAGCAGCCATACGCGACGCAAAATCACTACCAACTGCACTACCAATAGAATCAGTACCCTCCACAACAACCACACCCGCAAGGAAGGGGTGGTGGAAACTTCAGAGGAAGAGGAGGAGGAGGAGGTTTTGGTAGAGGAAGGGATCAAGTTATATGCTATAACTGTGGACAACCAAGTCAATATGCCAAATATTTCTTGGAACCTACATAGACATGTTCATACTGTAAGGGACAGGACCATAATGTGGAGCAATGTCCTTAGCTAATCACAAAATGGCAAGAAAGGACTATCGCATGACCTATCCCTACGCAAAACCCAAATACAAATATGAATATGAATGTTCAGATGATTGTGGCAGAACTACGAGATCTGAATGTCTCTTTCGTAACATGAGGAGGTGTTACGACCATGGTGAATCAAGATAAACCACAAGAACAACCGCAACCGTAGATATGACCCGCGACATAGAAGAAGGTGTCATTCGACATCCATAAACAAAAGGAAGTATTCTTGGATGTGCGACTAGAATTTGTGGATCCAGAAGTACCATCAACTTCTGAAGAATTCAAGGAGATGCTTGAGCAGTTTCAACGCATATTCTAGAAGAAGGTCCCACAAAATGTTAGTAAGCTCAAATCCTTTTTGTCAAGTTGGTTAACCCTAATACAAGATAAAGATGTTATTGCAGAACTACAAGTGATGATAGAAGAGATACCCATAGAGCCACGACCTGAAAAGAAAGTTAACCAAGTAAGAAAAATGTTTAAAAATGGCCGCGAGTTAAGAAGGACTGCACAGATAGGTGATTACGACATGAATTATATCATCTTGGATCTGGGCTCATGTGTCAATATTCTGACGCGACAAACTTGGGAAAGCATGGGAAAGTCGTGCTTGGACTGGTCCCTTGTCCAGCTGCGACTTGCAAACCAGGTGAAGGTCATACCCATTGGTCGGTTGAGTCAAGTCCCTATTGACATTGAAGGGTTGCGCACATTTGCGGACTTTGAGGTCATAAACATTGTTGACTCACACAAACCCATATCCTTCACTGTTGGGCATAGATTGGGCTATAGACAACTAGACCATTATAAACTTCAAGAAAATGATCCTCTCATTTAAGGATAATGAGATGAGAGTGGTGTCACCCATTGATCCATTAGAAGGATAGAGATACGTTGATCTTGTATACAATGATGGACAGGTCGAATATCTCGACCATATCTACAATGTTACTGCATTACACGAATACTACATCAATCCAACAGTGGATGGGAACCTGAGCTAGAAGAGTGCTAGTTCCTGCACATCCGACTTAGGGGAGGCACTAGAGAATTGGCAAAATAGACTACATGAAGTCTCTATGCGGAGGTGTGCAAGAGTTACAAAGGTCTGTGTGATGGGTGGAGAATGAGCTGTGAGAGCTACCCACCTATGAGGGTTTACCTAACCTTGCGACCTTCTTAACTAAGTTTGAAGGACTTGTAACAAAGTCACAATGGTTGTATGAGCTAGAAGACATGCTAAAAGCTACACCTGCTAAATGGTGGGGTGTGCATAAGAAGTCTATAACAGAGTGGTGAAAGTGCAGAAAGTTAATGGAAGTCAGGTTTGGTGAAGAGCTCACCCTCATAAATCACAAGTATTCAGGGTTGGTAAACCCTGTTGAAAATATGAACCATTGTCATACGGTATTTGCAGAATACCCGCGATAGGAGTGGGTCCATCATTTCATACATACATTGGAAATGACACCTAGGACTTGGTATACATCTATGGAATTGTGACAAGGAACCCAAGATTGGGAATGGCTCGCTAAGCAGTTCACGCACACATTCAAATTTGTTGATGACCACCCTACAGTAGATGTTGTGCTTCAATTGATAAAGGAGAAGATATTCGCTGAAATCCATGTTGAAGAGGCCAATTTTCACCTATGCAGTGCGACCATTCATCAATGGGTGGCTTGCCACGATCTAGCCAGAGACCCAGATGATGATCCAACTAACATAAACATACCGGAATCAGAGGACACACGATAAGTGGAGGGAAGTGGAATTTCAAGTGACCAGTTCCTCAAGCCTTTAAAAATTAAGAAAGTAAACATTGGGTCGCCTGGGAACCCAAAGTTCGCCAATATAGGAGATTATTGGGATGAAGAGATAGTTGCAAAGATCACGGATTTACTGCATGAATATCATGACCTATTCTCTACCAACTTCTCAGAGATGAAGGGGATAGTGGGAGACCTTGAGGAGATGAAAATACCCCTGCGACCAGATGCTAAACCAAGTAAGCAACGGCTGTATAGGATGAACCCCAAGTATAAAGAAAGAGTAAAAGAAAAATTGGATCAAATGTTCGAATCAAGAATCATTGAACCTATTGAGAAATCAGAGTGTATTATCCCTATAGTGATCTAGGATAAGAAGAAAACCAAAGAAGTCAAGATCTGTGTCGAATTGAGAAAGTTGAATGATGCATGCTTTCACGATCCATTCCAAATACCATTTACAGATGAAGTACCTGAAAGCATCGAAGGACAAGAGATGTACTCATTTACTGACGGCTTCTCAGGATATCATCAATTCAAAATCGCACAAGAGGATTGCCAAAAAATGATATTTGTCATAGAATTGGGATGCTATCAGTGTACAGTAATGCCCTTTGGACTCAAGAATGCGCCTGCTATTTTTTCTAGAATAGTTGGTTTCTGTTTTTAAAGATTTTATACATAAATTTATTCAAGTCTACTTTGATGATTGGATTGTGTTTGGTCTAGTAAGAGACCATATTGAGAGTCTATGCATGATGTTGGACCATTGTCGCAAGTATCATATTGCGCATAATTCCAAAAAGTGTATATTATGCGCACTGTTTGGTGTGCTGTTGGGTCACATCGTATGTCGCGATGGTATTTTAGTCGTCCCAGCAAAGATTGCGATTATCCTCGATCTACCACCGTCTGCATCAGTCACGCAACTCAAATTAGTGTTAGGACATACAGGTTACTACCGAAAGTTCATCATAGGATATGCAGTGATCACTGCACCTATGGAGAAATTGTTGAAGAAAGATGCAAAGTTTCAATGGAAAATAGCTTTCCAGGAAAGCTTGGATAAATTGAAGAACACAATGGCCACTGCACCAATAATTTTATTCCTTGACTAGAAAAAGGAGTTACATGTGCATGTCAACACGTCGTTTGTCGTGCTCAGCATAGTCTTGACACAACTAGGAGAGGGTGCACTTGACCACCCTATTGCTTTTTCTAGTAGAAAACTATCAACAGCAGAAAAGAACTACACAACGACGGAGAGATAAGGCCTCGCTATGGTCTATGCACTTCAAAATTTTCGACACTATTTGTTGGGTGGACATTTTCATATGTACACTGACCATTCAATGCTGAAATACCTAGTCAACAAGCCAGTGTTGGAGGGGGACATCTATAGATGGCTTCTCCTATTTCAGGAATTTTATTTTGAGGTCATAGTAAAACCTGATTGGCTGAATTTCGGGTTAGACCACTTGTCAAGGATAGAAAGTGGTCAAGAGCCAACCAGCTTGGAAGATAATTTGCATGACACGCAACTATTTGCAATCCACATGACAGAAGATCAAAACCATGAGTTTAATGCCATCATTCATTTTCTAAGCACAGGATATGCACCAGAAAGAATGTCAACTAATCAGAAGAAACACTTGGTCATCAAAGTTGTTGATTATACATTGATTGCTGTGAATCTATATAAGCTCAGCGCAGATGAAGTACTGTGCCGTTGTGTCTTTGACTATGAATGACCATGGGTTATGAGTGAAGCACATGCAAGAGTTGCAAAAGGACACTACGCAGGGAAAGCAACTGTGTGTAAGATATTACAGGAAGGACTATGGTGGCTAACCATTCACATGGATACAAAAAGAATGTACAAATGATGTGATAATTTCCAAAGAACAAGAAAACCATCGCGTCGCAACCAGATGCAACTTGCACCACAGATAACCCTTCAAGCATTCGAAAAGTGGGCAATTGATTTTGTTGGACCGATTAGTCCACCAAGGAAGAGAATTGGCGGGTGCTACATTATCACTGCAACAAACTATTTGACTAGATTGGTTGAAGCCGCACCTGTTAAGGACCTTAACTGTCATGTTCCCTCAAATTGACCATTAAAAGTGTTGACCATGCTAAGTTCCTAGGGGCTCAAGTTGCTATTAATTATTCCTCCTAAGATAAATTTTTACTAATAATTGTTCTATTTCAGCAATTTTATTTATTATGCACAATAATGATGTGGAATAAGGCTTCCATGTCAGGAGGGTGCATTGGGGAAAGCTAGTCAACTTTCCTTGGTAAAAATAAGAAAGTCCATGACAAAAGCAAGCAAGAGAATAAAGGGAAGTTTCCTAAAAGAAGAAAAAGCAGAAAGAGGTAAAAGCAAGAAAGTATTTCAAAGGGGAGGGCGTAGTTTCCTCTTATGGAGCTCAAAAAAGCTGTAAGCGAAAAGCATGAAAGTTTTTTAAGGAAAGAAAGAGCTTCCTTATGATCCAGGAAAAGAAGAAAGCTGTCATAACTCAAAAGAGGCAGCTTTTGACTAAGGGAGGGTGCAGTTTCTAATTGTGGAGGATGATTTGAAATTGGAAACAATTCCACATGGTCCTACTTGCCTAATTTCCCAAAGGGGCACTTTTGTGGCTAGGGTTAGGTCACCCATGGGGTTGACTTGCTCTCACAAGTCACCATTGGCCTCAAATTACTAAGAAGGTCATCCATAAGTCTATAAAAGATAAATTCAAACCCATTGCTTCAGTTTGGTTTTTGATTTTATTGCCGAATGCTTATGTGAGCATTACTTCTGAGTGTTGTGCCTCAAACTAGTGGGAGATGAGCCCCAGCCTTCCATTCCCCTCTCCTTCCATATCCTTTTCTTCCATTGGAGGTGTGGAGCACTAGATTGCAGGAATTAAAGGATTTACAGAGTTGTTTTTAGCCTCCATCAAGTTTAGTTCCATATCTAGTGAAGCCCTAGCTTCACTTATGCTCACATCCCTTGCTAGTCATGATCTGAGCCTCCTGCCCCTTGTTTTTGGAGAATCCTTGTAATGTTCAGTAAATGATGTAATTTATGTTCTATAGGGTCATAATATTCTACAAATTACATGTATCAGGTCAAAAAATCTCTTCCCATAAAGAGTCTTGTCTTCAGTTTTTCCTAAAAGGCCTACTTTAGCAATGTATGGGGGAAATTGAATAAAAATGAGTGCTATAAGGAATATGTCACGTTGGGGAAGTAATTGAAGGGATTTTACATATTCTATGAACTGATATTTACCCCTTTTAGAGTTCTCATGTTTTACAGAAATGAATTTGAGATGATTTAACTGTTTTTTTATACCCTAGCTAGATTACTAGCTTTTAATAAATAGTTTTGGTAAAATTGATGTAAAAGCATTTCTATTTGTTGGTTGTGGAGCCTAATATTCCAGATTCAGAGATATTATTCAGTTTTGATTGTAACCCAGGAGTACTATACACTCATTCCCCTTGCCTTGGGGTTCAGGGCAGCGCCCCGAAAAAAGTGGGTTTGGGGGCAACGCCCCTGAAACACGGGGGTTCGGGGGAAACGCCCCCGAGAAAATAGGGGTTCTGGGATGGAGCCCCCGAAAATAAATTTTGGGATGTGTGTTGGCCAACAGTATTATGGACCCATGGTATTGGGTTAACCCTAGAATTTTCCCATTGTATTTCCCCTATAAAAGAAAGCATTGTAAATCGACTGTGTATGGTATTGTATTGTATTGGAAGAGAGACTGTGAGAGCGTGAAGAGGAAGTGCAGCGGTTTTGCTGCAGGGTGTATCCCTTCATCTTTCTGGACTGTAATAAAAGGACTAGAAAATTTCTTTGTGGACGTAGCCCATCGTTTGGGTAAACCACATTATATATGTGTCTCTCTGTAATGTTTTAATGTGTTTTGCATCTTGTTTAGAAATTTAACTGTATATCTGTTATTGCTCTGCGATCCTATTTTCTAACAATTGGTATCAGAGCCAAAAGGTCTATTTGGTTGGTAAACTCGTAGGAAAGAAGGGTTCCTGGTTCGAGTGGGAGCAATGGCAAAAGAAGGAAAGTTTAGGGTCGAGAAATTTAATGGCCAAAACTATCAGTTATGGAAGATGCAAATGGAGGACTATCTGTACCAGAAGGATCTGTACCTGCCATTGGGTGGAAAAGAAAAATAGTCGACAGCTATGAAGGATGAAGAATGGGAGGTTCTTGACAAAAAGGCACTAGGAACAATACGGCTGTGTCTGGCTTCATCGGTGGCCTTCAATATTTCAAAAGAAGAAACAATAGAGGGTGTGATGAGCGCATTGAGTAAGCTCTACGAAAAACCCTCAGCTTCTAACAAGGTATTTTTAATGAATAGTTTATTTAATATGAAGATGTCGGAAGGTGGATCTGTTGCTGACCATTTAAATGAGTTTAATACACTTACCAGTCAGTTAAGTTCTGTAAAAGTGAACTTTGATGATGAGGTTAGGGCTCTTATAATCTTGTGCTCTTTGCCAGAAAGTTGGAATAGCTTGGTCATGGATGTAAGTAACTATGTCCCTACTTCAAACACTCTTAAGTTTGATGATGTTGTTGGTGTTATTCTTAGCGAGGAAATGCAAAGAAAGAGCACAGGTGAGACATCAGGTAATGCGTTGACCATGGAGAGCAGAGGGAGACAAAACGAGAGAGGAAGGAGCCCAGGAAATCATGACAAGTCTAAAAAGGGAAGATCTAAGTCCAGATTCGGAAAAATAGAGTGTTGGAATTGTGGTAAGAAAGGACACCTAAAGAAAGACTGCAGAGCACCAAAGAAGAAAGGTGAGAGGCAGCAAGAGACTACCCAGGAAGCTAATGTAACAGGTGATGTGTTACAAGATGCTTTGATTCTTGCATTAGATAATACTAGTGATTACTGGGTAGTAGATTCAGGGGCTTCATGTCATGCTACACCCCATAGGAAATTATTTTATGATTATGTCCAAGGTGATTTTGGGCATGTGTTATTGGGGGATGATGAACCATGTAAAATTGTTGGAAAGGGTAAGGTACAAATTAAGCTAAATAATGGAAATGACTGGTTGCTAAAGGATGTAAGGCACATTCCTACTATGAAAAGAAATCCGATCTCAACAGGGCAGTTGGGAGATGGAGGTTGTTTGTCTACGTTTGGAGAAATGTGGTGGAAGGTCACTAAAGGATCAATCGTAATTGCAAAAGGAGATAGGATAGGTATGTTATATTTATGTCCTCATAATACTAATTATTCTATTTATGTAACTTCCACAGAAACAGGTGCAACGTTGTGGCATCATAGGCTTGACCACATGAGTGAGAAGGGGATGCAGATTCTCCACTCAAGGAAACTGCTTCCAGATCTGAAGCAGGTAAGTTTGGAATTTTGTGAGAACTGTGTTTATGGAAAACAGAAGAGAGTTAGATTTCTTAGGGTTGGGAAACAAAAGAAGAGTGAAAAGTTAGAGCTTGTCCATACATATGTATAGGGACCAACTCAGGTACAATCTCTTGGTGGCTCTCATTATTATGTTACTTTTATTGATGATGCAACTAGAAAAACTTGGCTTTATTGCATTAGACAGAAATTTGATGTGTTTGATACTTTTAAGAAGTGGAAAGCTTTGGCTGAGAATGAGACAGGAAAAAGGTTGAAATGTCTCAGATCCGATAATCGAGGTGAGTACTGCAACAAGGAGTTTGATAGTTACTGTTCACACAATGGGATTCGTAGAGAGAAGACAGTCCCTAGAACACCCCAAGAAAATGGTGTGTCAGAAAGGATGAACAGAATGATCATGGAGCGTGCAAGGTGTATGAGATTGCATGCAGGGTTGCCCTTATAGTTTTGGGCTGATGCTGTAAACACTGCTATTTATTTAATAAACAGAAGGCCTTCAAGCGCTTTGGATGGTGGCATTCCAGAGGAGGCATGGACAGGTAAACAGGTAAAATACTCATTTCTGAGAACTTTTGGTTGTGAAGCATTTGTCCATATTGATAAAGATGATAGAACAAAGCTTGAGGCTAAATCCAAGAAATGTACCTTTATTGGATACGGGGTTGATGATTTTGGTTATCGCTTATGGGATCTTAAAAATTACAAAATCATTAGGAGTAGAGATATAGTATTCAATGAAAAGGTCATGTATAAAGATCAATTGTAGGGAAATAAAGAAGAAAAGAAAAACACAGAGTACACAGTGCTTGATGAAATCAAAGAAAATGAAGTTCCAAAAGCACCAGAAAATCAAGAGCAGCAGCAGGTACCTGAAACTCCTGCAACTGTAAGAAAGTATACCAGGTTAAGTAGACCCCCTGAATGATTCTCTCCTTCACTGTATTATTTATTGATGACTAATTCTAGTGAACCAGAATGTTTTGAAGAAGCAATGCAGGTAGAAACTAGAAATAAGTGGGAGCAAGGCATGGATGAGGAGATGGACTCATTGGTAAGAAACCAGACTTGGGATTTGGTTAATTTTCCTGTAGAAAAAAGGGTATTGCAGAATAAATGGGTTTATAGGTTGAAGGAAGAAGATGGAGGAAAGAAGCGGTACAAGGCTAGACTTGTTGTAAAGGGGTTTGCACAAAAGAAAGGTATAGACTTTGATGAAATATTTTCTCATGTTGTTAAAATGACTTCATTTAGAACTATTTTAAGTCTAGTGGCGGTAGAAGATTTGCATCTTGAACAATTAGATGTAAAAACGGCCTTTGTCCATGGGGATTTGGAGGAAGAGATTTATATGCAGCAGCCACAAGGGTATGAGGTCAAAGGGAAGGAGAATTTAGTTTGCAAGTTGAAGAGCTTATATGGCCTGAAGCAAGCTCCAAGGCAGTGGTATTTAAAATTTGATAAGTTTATGACAAAACAAGGTTATGATAGATGCCATTTTGACCATTGTGTTTATTTCAAGAGGCTAGATAATGGAAGATATATTATCTTGTTATTGTATGTGGATGGCATGCTTGTTGCAGGGTCTAACATGCAGGATATAAATGTGCTCAAAAGAAAACTAGCTAAATCATTTGCGATGAAGGATTTGGGTGTTGCAAAGCAAATCCTCGATATGAGAATAACAAGAGACAAGAAAAATTGCAAATTGACATTGTCTCAAGGTGAGTACATAGAAAAGGTGTTGCAGAGGTTTAGAATGCAGAATGCAGAATGAAAAACCAGTCAGCACACCTTTGGCAATCCATTTCAAACTAAGCAAGCATATGTGACCAGAGACACAAGAAGAGATAGATTACATGTCCAAGATTCCCTATTCATCAATAGTTGGGAGCTTGATGTATGCCATGGTGTGCACAAGACCAGATATTGCACATGCAGTGGGAGTTGTGAGCAGGTATATGAATAATCCAGGTAAAGAGCATTGGAAAATAGTCAAGTGGATTCTCAGGTATTTGAGAGGTCCCACTTCTCATGCATTATGTTTTGGAGGTTCAGACACTGTTCTACAGGGATATGTTGATGCAGATAGGGCTGGTGATAAAGACAACAGGAGGAGCACCACAGGGTATGTGTTCACTGTAGGTGGAACAACAGTAAGTTGGATTTCAAAACTGCAACAGGTTGTTGCACTTTCAACAATGGAAGCAGAGTATGTTGCTGCTACAGAGGCTAGTAAGGAGACGATTTGGTTGCAGAGGTTCATGGAAGAATTAGGTAAGAAATAGAAGAATAGTAGGTTTTACAGTGACATCCAGAGTTCCATTCATCTTGCAAAGAAATTAGCCTTTCATTCAAGGACTAAACATATACAACTCAAGTACCACTTCATAAGATCTGTTCTAGATGAAGAACTGTTAAAACTGGAAAAGATTCAAACTAGGCAGAATCCTGCATACATGTTGACAAAGGGAGTAACCAGAGAGAAACTAAGTTCTTTCTCAGTTTCTATTGGCCTTAAAGCATGAAGGTGAAAAGAAGAAATTTTCCAAGTCCAAGGTCCAGAACATAGTCCAACAAGTGCAGTAGCGATGGAGTTGCTATGATTAGTCTCCAAGTGGGAGATTGTTGGTTGTGGAGCCTAATCTTCCACATCGAGAGACATTATTCAGTTGTGATTGTAACCCAAGAGTACTGTACACTTGTTCCTTCTGCCTTGGGGTTTGAGGCAGTGCCCCAAAAAAGGGGGTTCGAGGGCAGCGCCCCCGAGAAAATGGGGGTTCAGGGGCGGAGCCCCCAAAAAACTTTTTTTGGGATGTGTGTTGACCTACAATATTGTGGACCCATGGTATTGGGTTAACCCTAGAATTTTCCCATTGTATTTCCCCTATAAAAGAAAGCATTGTAAATAAACTGTATGGTATTGTATTGTATTGGAAGACAGACTGTGAGAGCATGAAGAGGAAGTGCAGCGGTTTTGCTGCAGGGTGTATCCCTTCATATTTCTGGACTATAATAAAAGGACTGGAAAATTTCTTTGTGGACGTAGGCCATCGTTGGGTGAACCATGTTATATCTGTGTCTCTCTGTAATGTTTTAATGTGTTTTGCATCTTGTTTAGAAATTTAACTGTATATCTGTTATTGCTTTGCGGTCATGTTTTCTAACACTGTTAACTCAATATGAGCTATTTCAGTTCCTGTGGGTCACTAACAGACCCACCTTCCCATATAAAACTCCAAAACCATTTTTATTTATGTCTATACCACCTTTTTGGATCCTTCTCTGCATAGGGTTTTCCTTGGCCAAAACTATCGTAAAACCCCAAATTCATCCAAAACTTCTCAAAACCTTCCAGGATCTCTGAAAACTATATAAAAACTTTAGTTATGCTATATTAAGGCTGGAACAACCCTTTTCAAGTTTCGAGAAGCCCCTGGTTAAAACAAGCCGAACTACCCTCCTTAGTTTCACAGTTTGGCTGACCAAAAGCGTGGTAGTAGGTTTCCGTGGAGTGGATTCTAAAACCTAAATGGCACCAGACCTAAAGGTGATAGGGGAGAAGGAACTCCATGTCTTATTGTCTTTGGTTGTTGCCCGCTGCTCACTCCTTTTGCCTACAAAATTTCCCAAAATAAACCCCTTATTTTCCCAATCCGAGAAAACTCTATGTGAACCAACTAAACGAGACTTAACAGACCATTTATATCTATTATATTATATTTTATCAAATGTATTTTATTACACTATAATTATACTAATATATATACTATATACATTTTACATTTATCTATAATATACATATTTAACATACATACATATTCAATTATTTATACTACTATATATTATATTTATATATAATTATACATATATACACATATTAAATCATATTTATCATTAACATATACATATATATACTCTTTATATTAATAGATATCATAAATACATTATTATATCATTAATTTTATTTATATATATCATTACTAAATACTATTATATTATATATATATATATCAAAGATTGTATATATAAAATATATTTGAATAGTATATATAATATATATAAATTAATATTATATATATAAGACAGTGAGGTAGAAATATTAATAAGAGTAGTATTAAGTATATAATCATTATAGAAAGATAAATATTGTGAGTGATTAAATATGTGATATGCTAATAATATGTAATGATGATGGTTAACGTCCCCTGAGACCAAACTTTGGTCTATCGGACCTAAAGAAGAGAATTAATTAGTTTGCTTTAAAGTTATATTTCTATGCTCAAAGAGCTTGGTAAGAAGCGTCCCGAGCTTACTATAATTTTGACAGGCTAAAAGGCTAGGAATGTCGGTATTGCAACAAAGATTATGAAACTGGGATCTAATGTGGGTGTACGCAGGGCACTCTAAGAGGAAGTGATTTTCATCTTCAACGTTCTTACTCTCACAAAGGTGGCAGATCCTTTCTACCCATGGTGTTTTAGGGACTGTCCAACGACCAGTTTCACTATGGAGCTCATGCAAGTTCGTTCTTATCTTATCTATGTTAATTTTTTTCTTAGTACTGATTAAAACATAGAGATACTTTTGATATTCTAGAGTAGGTTTGATGACCTCGTTATAATATCTTAATTTTCTTTTAGCCTCTAAATCTTTCTCACACCACGAATTTTCTTTAAACTTAGAAGAAATAATATTTTTAATGTTATTAATATTCTGCAAAGCAACATTTTCATCGATCTCCCAATGATTTAACCAAGACCTGGTATCTTTATACCACCCATGCTTGAGCCTTAAGTGGTTTTGGATAGATTTTAAAGCTAGCTTAGGGAGTCTATGGTCTCTCATGTTATTGATTTTGTTCTTGTATAACAGGAGTCTAGTCATAGCTAGGCTCTCGGTGGGGGAAAGACCCACTTCTATAAGGAGAATAGGATAAGGTGTATTGTTTTTTATTTTGAGGTTATAAGTTATAAAACGCTTCTGGATTTGCTCGATCTTTCTCCAGGATTCTCTAGACACGCTGCAACCCCAAACCTCACACCCATACAAGATAACAGGAGTGACTAGAATTT
>LPNX010654206.1:0-56728 GCA_001517045.1 Pseudotsuga menziesii | reverse complement strand
TATTCAAATATATTTTATATATACAATCCTTCATATATATATATATATTATAAAATATAGATATTTATAATATATATATGAATAATTGTATAGTATGTTGATTAATATATATAATATATGATATATCTGTAAATAAGTATTATATTTATAAGATATGTATTATATATAAAATATTATATATAGATAGATATATATTATAATGTATATGTGTATATATATAATGTATTATATAATGTATTTATATTATTAAATATAAAAATGGGGTTTATGAGATTATAAGATAATAAGTATAAATAGTATATTATGAATGTAATTATATATATGTGATTATAATATGATAATATGATTAATATATAGTTAAGGCATGTTTATGAGTCATGTTCAGTCTTCTTCTCCCAAACCTAGAAACAATTTCACATGGTCCTACTTGCCTAATTTTCCAAACGGGGCGCTTTTGTGGCTAGGGTTAGGTCACCCATGGGGTTGACTTGCTCTCATAGGTCACCATTGGCCTCAACTTACTAAGCAGGTCATCCATAAGCCTATAAAAGATAAATTTGAACCCATTGTTTTAGTTTAGTTGTTGATTTTATTGCTAAATGCTTATGTGAGCATTACTTCTGAGTGTTGTGCCTCATACTACTGGGAGATGATCCCCAGCCTTCCATTCCCCTCTACTTCCATCCCATTTTCTTCCATTGCAGGTGTGGAGCACTAGATTGCAGGAATTGAAGGATTTACAGAGTTATTTGCAGCCCCCATCAAGTTCAGGTCCATATCCAATGAAGCCCTAGCTTCACTTATGCTCACAGCCCTTGTTAGTCATGATCCAGGCCTCCTGCCCCTTGTTTTTGGAGCATCCTTGTAATGGTCAGTAAATGATGTAATTTATGCTCTGTAGGGTCATAATATTCTACAAATTACATGTATCAAGTCAAAAAATCTCTGCCCATAAAGAGTCTTGTCTTCAATTTTTCCTAAAAGGCATATTTTAGCAATGTATGGGGGAAATTGAATAAAAATGAGTGCTATAAGGAATATGTCAGGTTAGGGAAGTAATTGAATGGATTTTATATCTTCAATGAACTTATATTTACCCCTATTACAATTCTCATGTTTTATAGAAATGCATTTGAGATGATTTAACTGGTTTTTTAGACCCTAGCTAGATTACTAGCTTTTATTACTTAGTTTTGGTAAAATTGATGTAAAACCATTTCTGTTAACTCAATCTGAGCTCTGTTAGTTCCTGTGGGTCACTAACAGTCCCACCTTCCCATATAAAATAGTTGGCTCATGTTTCTAGGTTTGATTTGATTCACATACAGGACTCTTCCTAGTTTCACGGTTTGACTGCCCAAAACCTTAGTAATAGGTTTCCGCGGAGCGGACTTTGAACCCTAAATGGTATCATATCTAAATGTGTTAGGGAAGATAAAATTATATGTCTGAACTATCTTTGGTTTCTGCCCACTGCTCACTCATTTTTCTTGCAAAATTTATTAGAAGAAATCCCTGATTTGCCCAATCCAAGAAGGCTCTATGTGAACCAATTAAAATTTCAGAATTGTTTAAGTAAAATTACAGAATTAAAGTATTCAGGTCTATAAACCAGACTTAGGACATCACAGTGGTATCAGATCGCTTTCCTTGGATCAGCCTATGGAAAGTAACTATCAGTGGAAAAGTATCTTAGCAATATCTTCAAGTTGCAGTTGTGGAATTAGTTCCAGTCATGGAAGATTTAGACTTTGAGTTGTATGAGGAAGAAGAACATTCAAAAATGGGTGATCAAGAATATTTAAGATTTTTGATGCAAAGAACGTTGAAAGGGATGAAATATGTATCTCAAACCATCATCCAGTCAAATCAAGAGACTAGAGAATTCCTTGCCAAGCAGTTGGCAAGCAAACATGGAGAAGGGAGTAGTAGTGTCTCTTAGCATGAAGAAAATAAATATAGAGAGTCTATGTTTTCAAAACTAATAACACATGTAGGCTCTTTGAATACCAATAATCCATCAAGAAATGAACTAAGTTTTTCCACTTCTCAAAGTAAAGGGGAAGGAAAGAGGACCAAAAGTGAAGGTTCATTAGAGCCATATGTACATGGTTTATTTGAGAGATTATTTGGGTTTTCCCCAAAGAGAGATCAACCTATTTGCAGCATCCATGAGGATGATGAGTCACCAAATCCTTTGTCAGAAGGAGATGGAGAATATCCATGCACAACTAAAGATCTAACAGTCCAACATCTAGTTGTTGGTAACATGGAAGGTGAAATGACTCCAAATTTCTTTGTGGTTGATTTCAAGATAAGTGCAGAAGAGATGGGGAAGATTGATGATGGTGAGATATATTTTGGATTTTATCCAAAAGAGAAACACAATTCAGATTTACAGTCACCCCTTGAGCCTCATAAGGAAGAAGAAATTGAGCACACCTCAGTAGGGTGTGAAGCAGAGAAATGGGCGGGTGAACAAGCCACCATAATTCCACCACATAAGGAGGAGAATATAACACATGGTGAGTTAGAAAATTTTGATTTTTATGTGTCATTATGTAAATCTGATACGGAAGGCACTTCCAGTGAAAATTTCAGAATGGTTGAGTCCCTTATTGATGAGGTTCACAATTCTGGTGTCAAAAATGAATGCAGTATGAAGGATGAAAATTTGAGAGAATATCTTCCTGGTGCACCAAGGATGAATGAGCACTTAAGTTGCAGCCAAAATTATGTTGTTGATGACTTAAAATATGAATATATTGTAGAAACAACATATGGATCAGATTTCAAAACCTCGAGTGCACTGCATGAAATTGATCCGGTGATGGAAAATGAAGAGGAAGAACATCTGCAAGAACCTCATCTTCTTGTAGGGTCATTGAAGATGGATGAACAAAATATCCAAGAGGCCCTAAAAATTCTCCATGACACTCATGCTTCAGTGTCAAATATGTGTTGGGAAGCTTCTTTAATGGAAGACCAATCTTCCTTTGAAGCCATGGAGAATATTCAGAAAGCCAAGGTAATTTCTCACAATTGCTTTCAGATAGAAATGACATGTTTGAGCTTGTTGAGTTATTGCGGGAAGCATCACTACATGATCAAGATATTATTTGCATATATGAAGAAGAGAACTACAAGCTCAAAGGTGATTTGTTGGCCACCCAAGATTCTTTGAGATACACTCAAAGTTCCCTCTTAGAATCATAAATGAAGATAGAACAATTCCAACAAGAGTGGCAAGAATTGACTCAATCCTCAACATTTCCTGAGAGTCATCCCTTTTGGGTAAATGGCATAAAAAATTCCATGGAATAAACTCATTAGTGGGTGGACCATGAGGATAATTCTATTCAGTATGTGCTTGAAGAGTGTGCAAAACAGTTTGATGAGAACCAAGCACTTGATTTCTTTCCAAGGAAACTTGAGTTGTTCCTTGAAGACAGTCACTCTCCCATGGAAGAGTGGAATGAGAGCACCCAATTTGGGCCATCCAATAATGAAAAATTTGCATACATAAGTCTGATTATTGAAGGTTGCAGACATGCAAACAAGGTTCACAGTTCCTTCCCACATGTCCTAGATTTAGCAACACCAATGGGGAATGAACAATGGGTGAAGAAATTTTTCTGGTTTGTGTCACATGTACAACAAGGGGATAATGATTTGTCTCCATGGGAGATAGATCCTATTGCATAAGATATGGCTAATTATAGATCATATAAATAAGAAAGAAATATCCATGATTCATCCACTGGATGGATGGATAGAGGAATCATTGAAGAGGAAAATCTGGAAGGTAAAATTTGTATGTCTTGTTCCAAGAAAATTGTTTTTAATATTGCTTATTTTTCTATGATTTACAAGTGACAGAAAAGGAATGTGTGTGCAACCACTTTTGACAAGAAGGAATCAGATCTACACTTACTTTCAATGTGTGGGTCAATTGATGGAGTTTTGCACCCTTGGACCAATGGCAGAGAGTTGAGCCATTGGATGAAGAGGGGAGCACCTGTTGAGTTCCATAGAGACCATGATACCTCATTATTTGAGGGAAACATGAACATGACTTATTTTGATACTATTAAATTGAGCACATAGATCTATAGACAAATACACAACTCACAAAATAGATCACACAATTTACTCAGCAATTGAAGAATGAAACAGTGCAAAAATGGCTTGCAGATGTGAATGCTTTCATTAATAAAAAAAGTAATCAGATAATAATTACAATGAAGTACAATGGCTTTAATAGCCACATGAAATTCAAATCCACATGAGGAAATTCGAATTGATAGACTCTACTTGACTATAGGTAACTAAGACCTTGTCTAAATCACTATTGGAGGACTCAATAGTTAACTGACCTTGTCTAAACCATAACCAAAGCTCATCGGAGCTCTAAAAAAAAAATCAAGTGTTACATTCAGTGTTGACTAAGGCTAATTGATTGTGGTAGGTGAGAAATGCACCCCTCTTGAGTGCAGTCATGTAAACCTAGCGCTAACTGAATGTAGAGGACTAGAACTGAATGTAACTAACTCCTAACTTAGCTTTAATAGTCATTAACTGAACTGAACTGACCTTGGTTGGTTTTGGCTTTCCCAATGGATCCTAAATTGTAGGGATTGGTCTAGGAGACTCCTAAAGTGATGCAATTAACTGCAATCAGTGGCAGTAAGCGTCAATTAGTGTTCCCCACACTTTAGTAACTGAAACATGTGCCCCAATTAGGCCAAGTGGACCCAATGGTGCTAATGACTAAAAATAGACTAGATGGACTCTCGATTTAGATAGGACTCTTGATTTAGACATATGACCAAATTGGACAAGGGAGGATTAATAATCCTAACATATTCAACTTACTCTCTTTTGGAGCAGCATTTTAGGACATGGGATCCTCACCCTTATCACTTGAGTTTCATGTATACCACACTTGTGACTTATGTGCATTGGTCACATGAGAACATTTCAGTTGGAATGGAACGACTGGTGGAATTGTGGCCTCACTTTTTGGAGGAATATTTGGGGATGCATAGTCTTTCTTTGATTCATCCCTACATTGGAGAGTTGCATATGTTGATTGAGGGTCCCTCAAAGTTTTAGGTTTGCATTGGAAAGGATGATTTTCCAATATGGTGGTATGATGTTTTCATCTTTCCCAACATTTCAAATGATGCTGATTTTTTCTTGTTACTAATGTTTGGGGAGATGCAGCATGAACAGTGGGATCTAGGCATAGTTTTGCTTAATATATTTTTTTGGACAATATTCCTATACATGAGGGTTCCATACAAGCAATGGGATCCTAGCATTGTTTGTCCTTGGAGAAGTTGTTTGCATGTTGGCATGACAGAGCAAGCCAACCCTATTTTGCACCAGTTCATCTATGTTGCACTTGGTTTCAGTTTCCCACATAGGGAACACCTCATTGGATAGACTTATAGTTTACATAATAGTGGTATATTTTCATTTCTAATGTTCTTATGGGATCTTGGCACACTTTCCAGATACTTCACTTGGATAGAAGTAGGCATGTTCAATTACAGATGTAGTGAATATTTTCTTGGAGAGAGGATTATGATCATAGTAGTGCAGAAAAAACATGATGGACCTCTTGGGATACTTTGCTTGAGGAAAAGCAATATTGGGAAGGGAGGACTGTCATGTTCCCATTTTGACAGCACCATGAAGTAGATCGAACCCCATGGATCCTAGTGACAGATTGAATTAAATAATTAATAAGGGGTTAAGATGAGGCAATTAATTAATTAGGAGTGTGTATTTAATTTTATCCATAGTTGCTACCCACTTGGAATAAATAATTATGGAGCAATTAATATTATTGTTGCAATTAATTTTTTTATTAATTATGAAATTAAATGATAAACTTGCCAAGTCAAGTAAGCACTAGTGGCCAAAAATGTTGCCAAAGATGTTACCAAAAATGTTGCCAAAAATGAGAAAAGAGGAATATTTCAGGAAAAGCAGCATAGATCCAGAAAGCAAGATAAAACAGGAAAAGCAGGAAAGTTCAGAAAAGAAGGAAAGTCAGAAAAAGAGGAAAAATAAGGAAAGGCAAAGCAAAGAAAAGAAAGGAAAGTATATCCACTCATGGGTGACATATTCTCACAAGTCACCAAGCCAAGTAACTTGCTCAATAGGTCAACATTAATTCTACAAAAGAAGTATTCCAGCTCCATTATTCTGTTTTTGGATGATTTGATATTGTGTTTATGCTATGTGAGCATACTCTCTGAGTGTTGTGCCTCAAACCATTGGGATAATCCCCAAACCCCTCCTCCCTTCTCTTCCATCTCCCTTTCTCTTCTATTGCAGGTATGGAGCACTAGATTACAGCCATGGAAGTATGATCAGACTTATTTTCAGCCTCCATCACGTTCAAGTCAAAATCCAGTGAAGCCCATGCTTCACCTATGCTCACATCCCCTTTTGTTGGTCATGTTCTGAGCCTCCTACCCCTTATTTTGGAGTCTCCCAATAATGGTCAGTTTAGTATATGATTTCTGATCTATAGCAGCATATGAATCTGTAATTTATCTATATCAGGTCGAAACATATCTATCCATAAAGAATTTTGTCTTCAGTTTCCTCAAAAAATCTTATTTTATCAATGTATGGGGGAAAATTGATGAATCTGAGTGATATGAGAAATATGCAAGGTTGGGGGACTGTATGAAGAGATTTTATATGTTCAGTGGGATGCTATTTATCTCTGTCATAATTCATATGTATCTCAGAAATTGATTTGACATGAATTAATTGATTAAATTTAGACCCTAACTAAATTGCTAGCTTTCAATGACTAGTCTTGCCAAATTTGATGTAAAATGAATTATGCTAACTCAAACTAAACCCTGTTAGTTCCTGTGGGTCACTGACAGACCCACCTTCCCTTACATACCTCCAGAACCATTCTTCTTTGGGACCATAATTCCTTTTTGGATTATATTTCTCATGTTTTACAGAAATGCATTTGAGATGATTTAACTGTTTTTTTAAACCCTAGCTAGATTACTAGCTTTTAATAACTAGTTTTAGTAAAATTGATGTAAAACCATTTCTGTTAACTCAATATAAGCTCTATTAGTTCCTATGGGTCACTAATAGGCCCACCTTCCCATATAAAACTCCAGAACCATTTTTATTTGTGTCTGTACCGCCTTTTTGGATCCTCCTCTGCGTAGGGTTTTCCTTGGCCAAAACTGTCGTAAAACCCCAAATTCATCCAAAACTTCTCAAAACCTTATAGAATATTTGAAAGCTGTATAAAACCTTTAGTTATGCTATATTAAGGCTAAAGCAACCCTTTTCAAGTTTCCAAAAGCCCCTGGTTAAAACAGACCGAACTACCCTCCTTAGTTTCACGGTTTGGCTGCACAGAAGCGTGGTAGTAGGTTTCCGCGGAGATCATTCTGAAACCTAAATGGCACCAAATATAAATGTGATAGGGGAGAGAGAATTCCATGTCTTATTTTCTTTGGTTTCTGCCCACTGCTCACTCCTTTTGCCTACAAAATTTTCTAGAATAAACCCTTTGCAACTCTAGGAATTATAATCTCAGTTACAAAGTACTTCTACTTTAGTGTGCATAACTTGCAATGTTATAATGGTTAATTTGTCAGTATGTACACAATAATATATTAACTTATCTGTGTAACAATTGTTCCACATTTCGCTTCTGCGAGATGACTTGCATCCTGTTAACCTTTTGACAGTATAAGTTTGATTATGCAAAATAAAACCATAATGCCTTCTCACATGAGATCATTGTTTGCCTATACTTTAAAAACATGTCAAACCATGTGGTTCTAATAATTCTGGACTCAACTAGGATCATTCCTATTCAAATTCCTAATTTTCTATGATACTTCTCTTGTATTAAATTACTGTTTACAATCAGTCTTTCTGAGATTGAAGCCTTTGAAACAAGTCGACTTTCTAGCTATATAGTATAATTCTATAACCATTTTACTAACCAATAGACATGGTGAATCATTAGTAAGAACCAAGTTGAGTCACAACCAAAATTCATTAAAGTATCGTCACTTAAACTATGTAACAGAATTTCATAAAAGTGTTCTTACAATACGCTTTGTCCACTTCATAGTTCTGTTACCATTTGGTTTATTGTTTCCTATAAGTCTTATAAACATGCAAATCTATTTTGTTTGATAGACATTCAGTCTATAATTAATTCAAGGTCATAAACATGTTTAAAATTAGAGTTTATGGTTCTCCAAACTACTACATTATGCCATTATAAAGGTTATAACTTGAATTGTCTTTTTATAAAAGATTAACTATGCATTTTTTTACATAGGAGAACTATAGTTGTTAGCTTGATCTCTCCCATAACATATGGTCTCTATCCAACAAGGTTAATGTTTAGAGGAAAGAAATGTTACCAACCAATTCGTATTGTGATGTTACAATATAATAAACATAAGGATAAATGGTGAAATGAGTCTTAAGCATGAACGATTTGGCATTTACCAAGGTTTAAAGGTGTCACTACTTGCTAAGTCAATGTAATCATCTCGTTGATATTATAATATTAAACTAGCATATGATATGGTGCATGGTATAATCGATTTGCAAGGCAATTATTTGGTTGATGATATAGTTTACCCTTCGTTCCAAATTATTAAATAATTGGATATCATTTTATGCAGGCACTATAGGAAAATGATCCATTGCATGGTTTTGATTTACATGACCACGTGGTCATCTCCTGACCAAGTGTGGAATGTATAATAGGCACCGTAACCCTAACCCTTATCATTTCTCTTATGTAGTTTGCGCTGGCCCTTGAGGTTGCTCTGCTTGGCTTTCATGGCGGTCATCGGTTCTCTTCTGCTCTAGTTGTCTCGAGTCTTGGGTTAGCATTTCCTTTACCTCTGAGTTTTTTTTAAGCCATTCTTAGTGACTGTGAGTTCTCATTCTGCAATCTTTGGCCCTTGGCTTGCTGGCTGCTCCAACTTCCTTTCGCTATCCTCGTGGCTCACTGTCTGCTCCAATTTTCTTTCACTGTCCTCGTGGTTCACTGTCTACTCCAGTTTTCTTTTGTATTCTCATGGCTAGCTGTCTGTGTGAGGTTTAGTCTTACAGGTTGTTTTAGCAAATCTTGTTGGTGACAGTGCTTCCACAAGACTGTTTGGCGTTTCTACTGACAGGTAAAAAAAAATGGTTTTTAATATTCATTTAGTTTGCAGCAGGTGTATATGCCATTACAATAGCATAAACAATTCGTGAGTTGTTTTACTTATGAATTCTGTATTTTTAAACCTCTTGCAGGGGCTCGTGGCCATATGCATTCACGTTTAAGGAAGTATGCAGACTTCCTTCAAATTCTCTAGCTTGTGGCTTAATTCGGGTAAGCCCCGTGGTCCATATGTTGGGTTTTCACCCTACTTGTATCAGGTGGTCATTTGGCATCACCCAGGGTTTGGGGAAGCTTTCCTCGACTCGCCTTAAGTTAATGGTTCCTTTTACTAGTCGTTTGTTGATTTTACACAGTTTCAAACCCTCGATGGTCGATGGGTAAACTCAGTTTTTAAACTAGGCAATGTAATTAGTTTGATGTTTAGCTTACGACTTGTTGAAATTAATAGTTCTCTTGTAAAGACAGTTCTGTCTTCAATCTTGTTTTGGTTTATCAAATGTTTAATATTATGCTCTATGTAAATTCAGGGTTTTTACCCTTCTTGACTGTAAGTGAATTTTTTGTGCCCTGAATTAAGTACTCTATAAAAGTTTATAATTATAGTTTTTAAGACTGATACATACAGTCATTGTTTAGTTGTAATCCTTACTCATTTTTGCTCAGAAGTCATTGTGTAAATTCATTCAAGTTCAGAAATTTTAATATAATTTATAGAATTGAAGAGTGTTCAGGCCTGTACACCAGACTTGGGACATTACAATGGTATCAGAGCACTTTCCTTGGCTCATCCTATGGAAAGTAACTCTCAGTGGAAAAGTAGCTTAGCAATATCTTCAAGTTGCAGTTGTGGAATTAGTTCGAGTCATGGGAGATTTATACTTTGAGTTGTATGAGGAAGGAGAGAATTCAAAATTGGATGATAGAGAATATTTAAGAATTTTGATGGAAAGAACATTGAAAGGGCTGAAATATGTATCCCAAAGCATCATTCAATCAGATCAAGAGACTAGAGAATTCCTTGCCAAGCAGTTGGCAAGCAAACATGGAAAAGGGAGTAGTAGTGTCTCTCAACATGAAGGAAATAAATATGGAGAGTCTATGTTTTCAAAAACATTAACACATGTAGGTTCTTTGAATACCAATAATCCATCAAGAAAGGAACTAAGTTGTTCCACTTCTCAAAGTAAAGGGGAAGAAAAGAGGACCAAAAGTGAAGATTCATTAGAGCCATCTGTACATGGTTTCTTTAAGAGATTATTTGGGTTTTCCCCAAAGAGATATCAGCCTATTTGCAACATCCATGAGGATGATGAGTCACCAAATAATTCATCAGAAGGAGATGGATAATATCCATGCACAACTAAAGATCTAACAGTCCAACATCTAGTTGTTGGTAACGTGGAAGGTGAAATGACTCCAAATTTCTTTGTGGTTGATTTCAAGATAAGGGCAAAAGAGATGGGGCAGATTGATGATGGGGAGATATATTTTGGATCTGATCCAAAAGAGAAACACAATTCATATTTACAGTCACCCCTTGAGCCTCACAAGGGAGCAAAAATTGAGCACATCTCAGTAGGGTGTGAAGCAGAGAAATGGGTGGGTGAACAAGCCATCATAATTCCACCACATAAGGAGGAGAACATAACACGTGGCGAGTTAGTAAATTCTGATTTTTATGTGTCATTTTGTAAGTCTGATATGGAAACCACTTCCAGTTAAGGGTTCAGAATGGTTGAGCCCCCTAGTGACGAGGTTCAGAATTCTGGTGTCAAAAATGAATGCAGTATGAAGGATGAAACTTTTAGAGAATATATTTCTGGTGCACCAAGGATGAATGAGCACTTAAGTTGCAGCCCAAATTATGTTGTTGAGGACTTAAAATATGAATATATTTCAGAAACAACATATGGATCAGATTTTAAAACCTCGAGTGCACTACATGAAATTGATCCAGTGACGGAAAATGAAGAGGAGGAACATCTACAAGAACCTCATCTTCTTGCAGGGTCATTGAAGATGGATGAACAGAAGATCCAAGAGGCCCTGAAAATTATCCATGACACTCATGCTTCAATGTCAAAGATGGGTTGGGAATCTGCTTTAATAGAAGAACAATCTTCCTTTGAATCCATGGAGAATATCCAGAAAGCAATGTCCACAATCAAAGGTATTTTCTCACAATTGCTTTCAAATAAAAATGACATGTTTGAGCTTGTTGCGTTATTGTGGGAAGCATCACTCCATGATCAAGATATTATTTTCATATATGAAGAAGAGAACTACAAGCTCAAAGCTGATTTGTTGGCCACGCAAGATTCTTTGAGATACACACAAAGTGCCCTCTTAGAATCACAAATGAAGATAGAACAATTCCAACAAGAGTGGAAAGAATTGACTGAATCCTCAATCTTTCCTGAGAGTCATCCCTTTTGAGTAAATGGAATGGAGAAACCTCATGATTGGGTGGACCATGAGGAGCATTCTATTTGGTGTGTGCTTAAAGAGTGTGCAAAACAGTTTTATGAGAACCAAGCACTTAATTTCTTTCCATGGAAACTTGAGTTGTTCCTTGAAGACAGACATTCTCCCATGGAAGAGTGGGATGAGAGCACCCAATTTGGGCCAGCCAATAATGAAAAATTTGCAGCCATAAGTATGATTATTGAAGGTTGCAAACATGCAAAGAAGGTTCATAGTTCTTTCCCACATGTCCTAGATTCAGAAACACCAATGAGGAATGAACAGTGGGTGAATAATTTTTTTTGGTTTGTGTCGCATGCACAATAGGGGGATCATGATTTGTCCCAATGGGAGATAGATCCTATTGCAGAAGAGATGGATCATTATAGATCATATAAATCAGCAAGAAATATCTCTGATTTGTCCACTGGATGGTTGGATAGAGGAATCAGTGAAGAGGAAAGTATGGAAGGTAAACGTTTTATGTCTTGTTGCAACAAAATTGTTTTTAATATTGTTGATTTTTCTATGATTTACAAGCAGCAGAAAAGGCATTTGTGTGCAGCCACTTTTGAAAATAAGGCATCATATCTACACATAATTTCATTGTGTGGGTTAATTGATGTATTTTTGCACCCTTGGATCAATGTTAGAGAGTTGAGCCATTGGATGAAGAGGGGAGCACCTGTTGAGTTCCATAGAGACATATTTTGAATGAAAACCTTGGGAGGGAAATTTTTTTATTTCTACAATATTTTTTTTGTTGTGACTGACATTGTCTTGACATGTGAACAGTAACAAAGACTTATTTTGCAGCTATTATATACCTCCCATACACATGCACATGAAGTGCATTCCGATTTGCATGTGCTTGAGGAGTTTGAGGTCAAGCAATATGAAGATCAAGCACTTGCATGGTTCCTAAGGGATTATGAGTTTCCTCTAGGAAAATGTTGTACAATTTTGGAGGAGGCACATGATTGCACTGCCACTCAAAAAACCAATGGAGGAATTTGTGGATCCATTATCTTGATTGATGAGCATTGTAGGTATTTGGCTCATAGTTCTTCACCCCACACTTCTATTTCAGCCACATCATGTGGGGATGAAAATTGGGTGAAAGGATTTTTTTGTTGATGCCACAAGAGGAGCATGATACTTTCACTCTTCTAGTTGAGGTATTGATGGTCAAACCATATGGTTTGACAAGTGCATTAGTAGTAGCTGAATTATTCCCACCTGAATCATTTAGCATAAAAAAATTTCCATCCATTGATTGGGTGGCTAGACACATGATTGAGATGTGTGCACTAGAGGGTAAAAGTCTTGCTTGCATCAATAGAGATACATTGGACACATCAAATAAATTGCCTGAGCAATGGAATGAGCATGTATGGCTGATATATGATGCTTTGAGTATACATGGAGGGGCATGGGATAACCTCCTGTGTATTCATAACAACAATGACATGAGTTCCAGTGCTAGCTTGCACATGGATTTTCATACGTTAGAGAGGCTCAAGATGATTTGGTCCAACATTAAGGAATTCCATGTCTAGTGGGAGAGTTTAAAAAATGTTCAGTTTGGCATGGGGAGAGATGAGCTCCCACTATGGTGGTATGATTTTCATAACCTCATTTTCTTCCTCTACAATGATAAAATTTTGTTGTTTTTATTGATGGGTGGAAGGAGGCAGATAAAGCCATGGGATCCAGGCATTCTTAGGAATGATAGAGTTCAAAAGGTGGCAGAAAAATTTGGGTCCTTGCAGAGGAGGCAATGGGATCCGAGAATTCTACTCAGTTACTTTAACTGGGTTGGAAATTTTGCTAAAGGAAGTGGAATCATAGAAATGGCTATGATCAGAGTGGTGCAGCAAAAACATGGTGGAAAAATTTGCAACACTCTTTGGTTCTTTAGCTGGAGGACAAGCAGATTTGGGAGGGGAGGACTGTCATGTTCCCTCAAAATGACCATTAAAAGTGTTGACCATGCTAAGTTCCTAGGGGCTCAAGTTGTTATTAATTATTCCTCCTAGGATAAATTTTTACTAATAATTGTTCTGAGGCATGTATTTAATTTTATTTCAGCAATTTTATTTATTATGCACAATAATGATGTGGAATTGAGGCTGCCATGTTAGGAGGGTGCATTGGAGAAAGCTAGTCAACTTTTTTTGGTAAAAATAAAAAAGTCCATCACAAAAGTAAGCAAGAGAATAAAGGGAAGTTTCCTAAAAGTAGAAAAAGAAGACAAAGGTAAAAAAAGGAAAGTATTTCAAAGGGGAGGACGCAGTTTCCTCTTATGGATCTCAAAAAAGCTATAAGAGAAAAGCAGGAAAGTTGTTTAAGGAAAGAAAGAGTTTCCTTATGACCCAAGAAAAGCATAAAGCTGTCATAACTCAAAAGAGGCAGATTTTGACTAAGTGAGGGTGCAGTTTCTAATTGTGAAGGATGATTTGGAATTAGAAACAATTCCACATGGTACTACTTGCCTAATTTCCCAAAGGGGGCACTTTTGTGGCTAGGGTTAGGTCACCCATGGGGTTGACTTTCTCTCATAGGTCACCATTGGCCTCAACTTACTAAGCAGGTCATCCATAAGTCTATAAAATATAAATTTGAACCCATTTCTTCATTTTGGTTGTTGATTTTATTGCCGAATGCTTATGTGAGCATTACTTCTGAGTGTTGTGCCTCAGACTACTGGGAGATGAGCCCCAGCCTTCCATTCCCCTCTCCTTCCATCCCCTTTTCTTGCATTGCAGGTTTGGAGCATTATATTGTAGGAATTGAAGGATTTACAGATTTATTTGCAGCCTCCATCAAGTTCAGGTCCATATCCAGTGAAGTCCTTGCTAGTCATGATCTGGGCAACCTGCCCCTTGTTTTTGGAGCATCCTTGTAATGGTTAGTAAATGATGCAATTTATGTTCTCTAGGGTCATAATATTTTGAAAATTACATGTATCAGGTCGAAACATCTCTTCCCATAAAGATTCTTGTCTTCAGTTTTGCCTAAAAGGCCTATTTTAGCAATGTATGGGGGAAATTGAATAAAAATGAGTGCTATAAGGAATATGTCAGGTTGGGGAAGTAATTGAAGGGATTTTAAATATTCAATGAACTAATATTTACCCATGTTAAATTTTTCATGTTTTACAGAAATTCATTTGAAATGTTTTAACTCTTTTTGAAGACCCTAGCTAGATTACTAGCTTTTAATAACTAGTTTTGGTAAAATTGATGTAAAACCATTTTTGTTAACTCAATCTGAGCTCTGTTAGTTCCTGTGGGTCACTAACAGGCCCAAATTCCCATATAAAACTCCAGAACCATTTTTATTTGTGTATGTACCACCTTTTTGGATCCTCCTCTGCGCAGGGTTTTCCTTGGCCAAAACTGTCGTAAAACCCCAAATTCATCCAAAAATTCTTAGAACCTTCTAGAATATATGAAAACTTTATAAAACCTTTAGTTATGCTATATTAAGGCTGGAACAACCCTTTTCAAGTTTCCAGAAGCCCCTGGTTAAAACAGACCGAACTACCCTCCTTAGTTTCACGGTTTGGCTGCCTAGAAGCGTGGTAGTAGGTTTCCGCGGAGTGGATTCTGAAACCTAAATGGCACCAGATATAAATGTGATAAGGGAGAGGGAATTCCATGTCTAATTATCTTTGTTTTCTTCCCTCTGCTCACTCCTTTTTCCTACAAAATTTTCCAGAATAAACCCCTTATTTGCCCAGTCCGAGAAGTCATTGTGTAAATTAATTCAAGTTCATAAATTTTAATATAATTTACAGAATTGAAGAGTGTTTAGGTCTGTACACCAGACTTGGGACATTACAGTAACGATACGAATGTGGAAATTTTTTTGTTTGAAAACATAGTAACCATATTTGGTTGTCCAATGATTCTCCTAAGTGGTCAAGGTACGCATTTTGTTAACAAAGTAATTACTGAACTGACTACAGAATTTTAGATCCAGCATAAGAAGACGACTCCATGTCATCCTCAAGTGAATGGAACGGTCGAAGATTTCAACAAGATCCTAGAGAATGCATTGACCAAGGTATGTAATGTGTGCCGAGATGATTGGGATCAGATAGTCTCAGTTGTGCTATGGCCCTATCGCACAAATTGCAAGCGACTCACTGAGCACACCCTAGACTAATATATGGACAGGAAGTTGTGCTACCAATGGAGTACATTGTACCAAGTCTAAGGATTGTTATGCTAATGGAGATGACTGATGGAGATGTTGTCGAACAAATGTTGTCACAGCTCGTTCATATGGAATAAGAATGCTTCGTCACAGGATCTCATCAGACAGTTGAGAAGAAACGACAGAAAGCATGGCATGATCTCCATATCTGAGTTAAGCCATTCGAAGTAGGAGGACTTGTGTTTCTATATGACAGCAAGTTCTTCAAACATCCAGGCAAGTTGAGGACGCATTGGCTAGGGCCATATGTGACTGTGCACATCACTGACATGGGTGCAGTAAAACTATAGAATCTAGATGGAACGTATGTCGCGGGTATGGTGAACAACAGTCACTTGAAACCATACTATGATGGTCATATCATCCTTGGTTAGAGTCAAAAAAAAAAGAGAAAAGATGAGAGGCCAAGAGACGTAATTTGTTCTATCGCACGTCTACAATAGAACCAATGCAGAGCGCATGAAGAAATCACCAAGCGCATAAGAAAAGAAAAAAAAGCATAGTAAAAGGAGGCAAGTACTGCAAAAAGTGGAAAAGACAGTCTGGCTGGCAGTAAAGTACAAATATTCGGCAACGGAAGAAGCCATTATGACATCTAAGACTCATAAATTTGACAAGATACAAGGAGAATGATGATTTTCTTTTGGGTCCTATCAAGCCACCCTTAGCATAACTGCCATAATTGTGCTGACAGGTACAGCAAAGTATTCGAGCTATCGAGTTAATGAAGGAGCACATTGACCAAGAATCCCATTTGATCGATTATACATCTACATGACGACTACAGGACGTCCTAAAGGGTATAAGTATAAGGCTTCACCTTCAAGCATCCTTTTACACACAATGAGAGAGAAAGAGAACTAGATCCAAGTGTTTGCAGAGACGAATTCTATCACAGAGTGACCCAGAATCCATGTTTATATAAAATTCGAGTGATAGCGAACTGTCTGACGCAGCCGTTATCTCAGGCTTCCCAATTGAGGAAGAGATAGAATCGCCTGAGGTACAGTAACCAAAAAACTGACCTGATGGCACGAACCAAGAAGCCATCTATCCCCCGACCACACCTAGACCTCCACCTATAGCCACCCTTGTTAATATTCCAAACCCTTGGACGCGCGCTGTACCGAGACCCACTCAAAGATCGCCAACTGTTCCTAGACCGCAAGTTGCAGCTACACAGCCATCCAAGGAGCCGAGGAAAGGCAGCAAGAGAGAATCAGGAGAGGCATCTGGACCACCACCACCATAGGCGAGAAAATCAAGGCTAAGGCCACAGTCGACGATATAGGGAAAGCACCAGTAGAGGAAGACCCAGAGGGAGAAGACCTCATGGAAGAGGACTCACCACCGCATCCAGATGTGGATGCTAGGATAGAAGAGCAAGACTTCCCACACTATGTTTTTCCCACGAGAGCTGAAGCGAAGGAGGTGATGCTTCTGAAGAAAGCACCCACAGTGTTAGTTTCACCCCAGATTCCTAACAAGGTACCCCTACTGAATAATCTAATACCAAAGATATCCAACTTGACATTTGAATATGTTGACACTTGCTTGTAGTTTGGCTTGGAGATAAGCAATTGCATGACTACCAAATTTGGACCTTCTTAGGCGCAAGCCTTAGTACCGATGCAGTGGGCTAATGGTGTCGCCAACGCAAGACTGATGGACTTGATGTTCATGCTGCATTTAGGCCATAGTCTGTAGGTGAATACATACATGAAATAGCTTCTGGTCTATTTCCATAGAGGGTGCTTATGGATCAATCGACCATACCCAGTTGACGTCGAGCCTATTTCTTCCATCGTTGGTTTGTCGAAATAAGGGAAAGACCCGACGTCGTATTAGAACAACAAAGACACTACTGGGATAAAACAAAAGTATAGCCTTCAGCACGTTGGAAGGGGATTTTGGATTGACCCCATTGAGGACAACATAGTCCGGCTCACTGCAAAGCTCCTCTCTTGCAAGTTGTTGCGCAAGATGAAGTCGACTCAATGTACTGCTGGAGCAGTAGAACTTGCAAAATTGTGCAGACAGGGAGTGATTTTCAATTGGTCGCAGTTTCTGCTCAATGAACTGATAGATGATGTGCGGCAGGAACAAGAGGAGGATAATCACAAGTTTCACTACTCCTGGATGCTCATTCTGATATCATTCATTCTATGCTCCAACCTATCGAACTACCAATAGGTAGATGTCCCACTACTTTGCCTTGGCGCAAAGTATCAAAACTTATGGGAAAGGAATAAGAATAGGGATCGCCATATGGAAAATAACGTCGATTTTTTCTGCACACCGAGGCGTTGCGCAACGTTGTTAGGAAAACCTACAGAATCTGGCGTGTGACAGTGCACAAGTATGCGGCCTTCATAAATTTCCCGGATGATGCACATAATATGATTTTGGAACCCAAAAATGATTCAGCAAAGCAAGTACACCATGCTGGATTCGTGACCATGGATGAGGATGTGGATGGAATTATTAAAGAATGGCCCAAGGAATGGCATGGCCCACTAGAAGAGTTGTTGCCTAAATACCAGAACCAGGAAGACCCACCAGCTCACTAAGTTGTAAATATTGCTATGGGTGGTGATGCCGAAATTGGCCAAGGAAGTGGTCAAGGAAACAATGGAGGTGACGACCAACATAAATAGTCGTAGGAAGAGGAAGAATAAGATAATCCTTATGGAAATGGTGGCTCTAATCATAGCAATTCAAAGCGCACAACTATTCAGAGAATGTCCAAACCCAAGCAAAAATGCAGCAACAAGAGCATGGGTCACAGCACAATAAGAGGAAAGTCGACAAAGCGACTAACACAAGCACGCTAACAAAATATGATGTTCATGAGTTTGCAACTATTGTCGCTAAGGTCACATAAGACAACCTCGCCACTCTGAAGACATAGCAGGTAAGCATTGCTGACCAATTTGGAATCCATTTGAATAAGTTGATAGAATCCATTAATGAGGTTAAAGCCAATAGGGAGGTTGAGACATATGGCGTCGATCCCAATGTTCCATTAACCACACCAGAGTTAGTGCCGCCGATCAAAGTAAAGAGTCTTAGGTGTTCACTAGAGACAAGTGTAACTGATGATAATATCACTCTGAAGATTGACTTCTTAAGCTGGAATTAAGTGAATGTTGGTCACTCTATATGCCTATTAATTAAAATCATCATGCAGAATGCTCAATATAAATTGTCAACCCAGGAAATTCTTTTATTTCAAAGATAACTTACACTATCTGTGTTTCAACGCTAAGTAGTTGATGACCGAATAAACTATCCTACTTATCTATTTTGTAAAACTTCTCCCAAATCAAAACTGATCTAAACTACCTATCTAAGAATTCAGAATTGCAATTACTTCCTACAAATTCAATCCAGTAATGAATGATTCCTGAAATAAATATCTAGAATTACTTTTACAAAAAGTTAAATCCTAATTTACCAGAGTAAATGCAGATCCATTATGACTAGCTAATCCAACCTTAATCTAGAAATGAGAAATAACAAGAATTGAATTAACAGTTCTAAACCATAGTCTACCTTAATTAGCAAACCTGAGCAAGACAAGTAATTGAAAGGAAACTAAGGGAGAGCTTAACTATTATAGCTACCACATAGTTGTAGGAACAACATATCCCATGTTATTTAAAACACGGGAGCCCCAATTACACATACAAAGGTTACTGTTTGAATTCCTTAAATCTTTTTGAGGCCCCTATCACATTTGTCGTGGTTTCTTTGTTCTCTAACTTAGTCAAATTTCTCAAATTTATGCGTGAATTGTGTGTTTTTGATAAGTTGCGGAAGACTATCTTTTGTTTGAAATTGTTTCACTCCGTAACCTGCATCTCGCATCTCGCATCTTGCGGATGCGGGATTTCAAAGTTTAAACATTTTCAAAGTTTCTCATCCTGCAACCCGCATCCCGCACAGTGCAGAATGCGGAATGTGATGTGTGCGATTTGGTCCTCCCACAACTTGCGGAATTTGGGGTGCGGGAAGTCATTTATTTTAATGCTTTTGTTGCGTGTTTCATGACCCACAACCCACAATTTGCGGGATGCAAATTGCGGAAAGGGTTGAATAAAATTTCTATATTTTGTGATCTCGCATTCCGCATTTGCGGAATGCAGGTTGCGGGATGGTGAATAAAACTTAAAACCTCGCGTTGTGACCTCACATCCCGCAATTGCAGATTGCGGGGAAGGCGCAGCTTGCAAGTTTGAATCTCTAATGTAGATTCGTCTTGATCCGATGGTTGGGATTGTTTTATGTTTTAGATGATCATTCAACTTCTCCATTCTTTTGTTTGGGATTCGATTTTCAAATCGTTATTTTCACTTGTAATCTCTCATGCTTGGTTTATGAGTGGGGTTAAGTAGTTTTTTCATACTTGATCCTTTTACATTTTACTCTCCTCCTTTGGTAGTGTTTCTCTTTTGGTATGATGATATGGTGATTTTTCCGATGGCCTCATAGGTGATTCCATGGTTCTCTTTCCACGATCTTTCACTTTTTCACTATTTATTATTTGAGGTTGTCTTTCCTCTCATATTATCTTGCTTGGATTCCTATTTAAGTCGATCACATGCTTGGATTTGACTTGACTCGATCAAATTCATATTTTGACAACTTGATTTTGAGTATCTTCGCATGATTATAAAAGGTAAACAAGAACTCAATTTCAATATTTTCATTTACTTTTTGTCTCTTTTAAAAAACATGTCGATGAATCTCATTTTTCTATTCTTTATTAAGATGAAGTATTTATGGTTTCTTTGATATTGAAAAATACTAAGTTTTATGATTTATATAATCTTCTTCTTAAAACAATAATGTGTATATTAAATTTCATTCAATTTAGAGACACGTTATTAATAATTGAAAGATTATAGTTAAATATACATCTTGATTTAGATATAGAGTAATGAGTTAAATAACATCTCCTTCACAATTATGCAAAACGCATTGATTTAAAGATTTATTTGATAAATGAATGATGTGACCTTTATTGTTTTATGGTCACATATAATTGCCTCAATATTTCTATTTTCCAAACTTTACCAAAAGGTATATTTTAATAGTTCCTCATGTTTATCATCATACACATGAAAGCTTATTACCAGAATTTTATGAGTATATTTTCTACAAACATGTGGTAAGTCAAAAGGTCAAAGGTATTATTATATGGTGAAATAAAATATTTTTCAAACGTTTACCCCATGCCAATAAGTTATCATTTAAATGAAATCTTAGAAGGTCGGCGTATTATAAATATGCTTACCATGTTTTGCATAAACCATGTGATTAATTGCCAAAAGAATGTTTTAAAGTCTATTTCACAATCGTAAAAAAGGAATGCCGCGTTAACAGTGAATAAAGAAATCTGCAGTTTAAGAAAATGGTTCACGTGGAGGAGAAAATATTTATCATTCATTAAATCAGTGCAAAAATATGACACCGAATTAACCAAACTAATATCTGTTACAACATATAATTGGGCGCAACCTTTAGCGTTTGCCATTAAATTAAAACTATGCGTCACTGGTTTTGGAGTAGATTGCTGATTTATTTTTGCCATCTCTCGAGATTTTTTTCAATTCGTAATCTTATATCAGAAGTAATGGATTTAGTAAGTCTAGCTAGTATCAATTATTTTCACAAAAGTGGTAATATTATATTTTGAGCAGTTACATTTCTGGATCCAACGATATAGATAGAAGCTGTACTAATCACTTCTAAGTACAATTTCTTTTAGATTCACCAAAATATCATGTACTGATTCTTCAATACCTATTATCGCGGAATATTCATTTTTTATATTATCAAATTCAGTAGAATCTCGTCTATAGGTAGGTTGGAGAAATGATAGCTTTATGGGATATACCTCATTGACAACGAGATATTATTGGTTAAACTACTTATTACCTTGTTGATTTTATTTGGTTTTTGTGTTTTGTAGGTATTCAAATAAAATCACATAATATCTTATCAGCATGCTGAGTTTGTTTCACGTAATCGTATTTTAGTAAGTCTTCCACGTTAAAGAGAAAGATTGCGAGCCCGAACCCACACATATCTTGTTACTAGGTTGCATGGGCTTCGAAGGAAGTTTTCAATGTGTTGAAAGAATGTTGAAGAATATATTCCGGAGTTGTAGTCGTTGGAGAAACGCTTCCATATGTCACTGTTGTTTGCCAGACTGAAGTAAATCGTGTGGGGAATTACGGAGGTCAGTTTAATGTCAACTGATATCAAGTAACTAATTCGCCATTTGTGTCGAAGGAGTTACATGCAAAACTACCAGCACTGAAATCTTGGACAACATACATCTGCCTTCGCCAAATAAGAGAGTTATCCAACCATGAAGAGGTCAACACGTTACTGTCAGTTCAAAACTGCAAAGCATTATGTGCATACAGATTTAAAAGACTGCTGAGTTGCTACAGGTTTTGCTGAGGGCATGATATTACCACGGATTGGTGAAAAAATATTTGTTACGGCCAAATATTTGTTCATGCCCCAGACAATGAAACTGCTTATGTTAAGGATCGGCTTGTAAAGAAAGGTAAAATCTTGTTTGCTTTATTTGATTTTTTAATTTCTTTTTGTTTACGTACAGGTTCCGAGGAAGATGATGGAACGCACCAGCTTACAATCAGGTTTTTCCTAATACCTGATTTACCAATGTCTCAAGACCGCATTTTCATATCTGAAGGTCTCATTCTTTGCCAAAAAAAAAAGGAGCCACGTTGCTCAAATTTGCAGATTGCTGAGAATAATATGGCTGGGAGATAATAGAAAGGGTCGGTTTACTCAATTTGTTGGGGAAATATCATGCATTAGTGATTATGCCGCCTGCGTTGTTTAGTTTCTCCACTTTCTTAAACCTAAGGGATCGGGATTTCTTGAGTCCAAAGATTTCGAACGCAGATTGTGGAGAAAATAAAGGGTTGCCAACGAAAATATGATAGACCGAAACGTTTTCAAAAGCAGAGTTAATTCAAGTGTAAGAAGGGGAGTGCACTTGACAGAGCTGAGATATTTCTCTTTCAGAACAGAAACGCTACCACAGAGGCTGCGCTGAACAGAGCTAAAAATTTCTTTTAATGTTCTGTAAACATTGCCTGGACACTGACTTTCGGGGAAGGAAATATTGGCACAAGAGACTGAAAAACACCTCTGTTTTTTCATAAGGTTTATGTAATTTCTTGCTGAACTTTGAACTAATACAGTATTGTTATTTCATGTTTCTTGTCATTGATCTAATTGAATTTCTTTGACAGATCTCAATTTTTTTTGTTTCAAATGGACAGATGATGCTGTTGTTTACTTGCAATTGATAGATGTATTTATTTATAACTTATATTTCTCTTTGTTATTGATTAATGCATTGATAAATCTTTTAGGAATCTATTCTTTTAACTGTCTTTATCTCTTTCTACAAGTGATTGAATAGTGACACTTTGTAACAAAATATGTTTGTTTTTCAACTTCCATGTGCTATGCAGGTTAACTTTGAATGATATAATCTTAAGTTACTTTTAATTGATTTTTATTAATTAACTCTGAGTTAGGTGATGAGCTCCTAATCTAATTTACATTTTTGTTGATTAGATGAAAATACTTGTTTGTTCACACCTCTGGTTCACCTACAGATCAATTCGACATTCTCTTTAGGTAAGGTAGATTTAGATAAGGTTTATTTTCATAGTTAGATTTGATTTTCCTTTTCTTTATACCTTCTATCTTGTTGTCCAATCTAGGAAACAGATCCTCTGTGGATCAAATTCACAAAAGCCAGTAGAGGCTATTGAAATATCTGTGGGAGATCAATAGTTTAAACAGCTCGAGGATAAAGCAATACTTGCGTGGGATTGCTTGAAGCCTTTGGATGGGTCTTCTTCCTGTTTTGTAAGTATTAGACACATTTTTAGCCACATACACAGCTGAGGCTTCAACACACACACATACATAAAAGAAGTTAACCTACACAGTTGATTGTCACACCACACTGCTGCAGCTTAAAGGAAATGCAAGTACTGGGTATTCAAGGAAACACAATGATTAACATGACTGTTGCAGCTACTGAAACAAATTCATATAATGTAACATCCACACCACACAACTATTTAAGCAAACATCTAACTCGGCGATCTCTATGGGAATTCGGGCCCAACCTTCGAACAGAGACGCTGGAAATAACACAAGTTAAAACACAGAAACCTGAAGAATCCTGCTCCTTGTATTGAAATGGTGAAATGAAGATACAGTCTCTGTTACAACTTACACAACAAAATCTGATATTGTCTAACCCTTGGCTCTGAATTCTTCCCTGCACTTATACATCAACAAATATAACCCTCGCCCACTAATATCGGGAATCCATGAAGATCTATGATCTTTAGGCTGCCATGTTACATGCGTTATTACAGCTGTGAGGGGAATTAAACAAAGGTAAGGAATATAGGAAATTCTGTTGCCTAAGCCAGCAAATGAATAACAGAACCAATTCAAGAACAACCTAAATGATTGCAGCTAACTTCAAATAGTGGCGCACTATTGTAGCTCAGTTTGTTGTAACTGGGTCTGTCGCAGCCCACGTGGAATGATGACCATCGGTTGTATCTGCATGTATAGATGGGACTGGAAATTCACAACTGATAGTGGATGCTCATATCCTCTCTGGACCACTCGGGCTGCTATACATGTAATCTATCACAGCTTGCACTATCTTTGTGAAATCATAATGAGTTAGCATAATGTAAGAAGCAAAGTTCTGATTATAACAATCATAAGCATTAATAAGATGAAACAATAAATAATCATACCTGTGAAGATTCAGGGCTCAAGTGAGGAAAGAATGTCTGTTTGATGCACAAAATGGAATAAGACAAGACAAATAGGGTATAAGGTATATGGTTAAAAAGGGGCATTTTGGAACCCAACATCTCCCCCCAAATGCTCTATTGCATGTCCTCGTGCAACATCCTCCATTAGTCTGAATCGAAATCTCGAACTGTTCCTCACTCACGAAGAGATGAAAAGTTGTAGGAGGATTCAAGTGACTCCCTCCCATCTAGATATCCATTATGGGAAACCCAATATTTCTAACATTGCCTTTCTTCTGCTTTTGTCAATGAAATATCTTCCCTATATGGTTTTTCTAGTCACCAAATAAGCGGGAATTTAAATTTAAGTCCCAACCAGTTAACTCCACATTTCTTGATACAATCGATGTAACCTTCAACCTTAGGGAGAGCCTATTTAAAATTATTGAAACAATAAGGGCCCCTTTTCTTAATTGATGAAGCAGAAGCCTGCCACCTATGCTTAATTCCCTCCAAAGCCAGACATTGCTGCCTGGAAATTTGGCTAACACAAGTGGAGATGACTTTCTCTTAAAGCTCAACTAGCTGTTGAGTCTGGATGGGACATTTAAGCCTCTGTGCTTGATGATTACAAATAAGGCGATGGGATTGAGGTTCACACCGAATCCAGAGATTACACTGACCCTCATTGTGAGAGCTTGTCTAAAATGAATCCTCCCATTGCATATGGTTACTGAAAAAAGAAGCAAAATCCATCAACTGGACATCACCTAGGTGTGGAGCAGGATTTGAATATCGGTCCAAGGGGCAAACCATTTCATGTAAATAGAGCTCACACAAACAATTCTGCTCAGTGAAGCTACTTTTCATAAATGTTTCCGAAAACTGGTCTGAAGATGCTACTTCATAAGGTCTCCCTTCTTTTAGTGCCTTCATCTTAAACCAAGTGAACTATTCATATAGAAATATAGGATAAGAGGAAGATGGAGCTCTGGAGCTCATCAATTCTTGGGATAGAATGTACAGTTGATCTTTCTCCTTTTGCATGGACTTGAACTTCTTCAACTCCTTCAATTCCTTCTATACTTCTTCCCAACTGTACTTCTAGAATATTAGCTCTTCTGCCTATCTTTCCCTCAAATCACTGACAGTCTTCCTATGTTGAACAATGGAAATCATTCCTTGCTGATATCTATCCACCTCATTTTTCCATTTCTTTACTTCTATTTTAAGTAGTGAGAGTTCTTCTATTAGACCTTGAATCTTTTCCTCTCCTGCATCCTTCTCCTCATCAGAGTCTAAATTGATAAATTCTTGGGAATATTGCATCCATACCTTATTATTCAATGTTTCATCCTAATTGTTCTAGATCGAAAGTGAAACAACTTCCTCTTCCACCAGTGGTTCAACAACTTCTGCTTGCCAATGTACTTTTGCAATCAATTATGAGGATGTTGGTTCTTGTGTGACAGCACCTCCTTCCTGAAACCTCTTTCTGTCAACTTCAACATCCAGTGGTGAAGATGTTGGTTCTTATGTGGCAAAATATTCCTATGTTCCAATATCAGTATCTTCTTGATTTTTAGCTGGAACTTCTTGATTCTCAACAACTTGGGTTGCTCTTGAGTTACTTCCATATCTCATGAGAGATGAGGTTGTTCCATGATTACTTTAGTGTCCCCAGATATATGAGACTGGTCCCCAAATGATTCAGTGTCCCCTGATGGTTGGGACTACATCTATTCATCTTCTCCTAATTCCACATCGAGGATTATGTCCACCTCAGGATCATTTTCCCCTATTTGAATGGGAGTATCAGCAAGGTTTTCTGAAGATGTTGGTTCTTGTGTGACAACATCTTGATCAACTTCGACATTTTCCTATTGCTTAAGTTCTCCCTCTACTAGTTCTGTGTCTTGAGATTGTTCTGGGGTCATAGTAAGAACTCCTAGGTTCAGGTCGGGGATTGTCTCAACCTCTGGCTCACTTACTTCCAATTGAGTATCAACTTCAACAAAAAATTTTAGGGTTGTTGGTTCTTGTGCAACAACACCGTGTGGCTGAGCCTGAAATTGATCACCTTCCCTTACCTCCACCTCGAGGATCCTTCCCACTTATGGTTCTTCTTTATCTCTCAAGTCTCCCGCAGATGTTCCTCTCTCTTCTCCAATTGTCTGTGTGGGTTTTTGTGCCACAAATGTATGCATTGTGATTATGTATCCTGAATGACTGAAGATTTCTCCACACTCATGGTTCTTCTTTATCTCCACCTCCACCTCGGGGATCCTTCCCACTTATGGTTCTTCTTTATCTCTCAAGTCTCCCGCGGATGTTCCTCTCTCTTCTCCAATTATCTGTGTGGGTTTTTGTGCCACAAATGTATGCATTGTGATTATGTATCCTGATTGACTGAAGATTTCTCCACACTCACCGTAAACTACATTTTTCAATTCATCACCTTCCTCAGCCAAAAGTGATCCTTCAATCTGATCTGCGGCTTCCACAAGTGTGTGCAATATCCTTTCCACCTGTTTCTGATCTGGGGCTTCCACAAGTGTGTGCAATCTCCTTTCCACTTGTTTCTGACATGTTTCCTTCCATCTTTCTACCTCCTTTTGAAGTGCTTGCACCTCTTCCTTCAACAGACCATTTTCAAACAGAAGTCCCTCAATTTGAGGTTCCTCTACAACAGGTTCTTGTGGGGCAGCATTTACCTTAGGTCTCAAGATGGGAAATTCGATGTTTACTTCAATATTTGCCCATTTTTCTCGTGTTGCTTCTGCTACTGCAACTGATCTGGTTCTCCTTCTTCTCACTGGCCTTGATGCCTGCACTTCCTCCTTTGATCTTCTTCTCTTCTTTTGTGGTAGAAGGGCTTCCAATTCTGCAGCTGATGTAGAAGGAATGTTTCTTATTCTAGTGTCTTCTCTAGTCTCTGTCATCTCTATTTCCTCCTCGATAAGAGTTCCCATCCATTCTGGAGAAGATTCAATGGTGAAAACCTCTACATTTTCTTCTGTCATCATAAGCTCCTACAAATCTAGCTGCAATTGTTGCAACATCAACTCCTACTCCTGTTTCAACTTCAGCTGACGGAGCCCCCAAATCCTCTATCCCTTCTGCAGGGTTTATTGCTGTTGCATCCTCACCTGATTCATCTTCCTGGTTATTAGATTTTTTTTCATCCCCTTCTTCCTGATTATCTGATTCTATTTCATCCTCCCCCCCAAATGAATTGGAGGGACTACGGTCCTCCTGTTCTTATGCCATTCCCCCCAACTGGGTTGGTTCCTCCTCTTCTTCATATGTTTAAACACCCCTCAAGAGTGCAGGTGCTTCATACTCTATTGGAACACCAGGAAAAAGGAAAGGTCCTTGGTTTATTTGGGGTTGGCCAATAAACTACTCCCAGGTTTGGTTTCTTTGAGTTAAAGGCCCTTAAGATGAGAAATTTAATCAAGCCATGATGGGTAAGGGATGAGTTTGGGTGTTTGGCCGATTTCACAAATCCCGCCATATGATGCAAGTCTTTAAATAGATAAAAGGGCATACTGGTTAAAGCCCTATGGTATAAATGAGACAGTAAAGGGAATTTAGAGAAATACACAGTTTGATATCTACCTTCACACATAATGTACTTCTTCAAGAAGATAGCCATTGCATTCTAGGGATGAGGCAGTGACTGTAATGCTATCCTTCTCTTTGCTTGGTGGACTTGTTCACTGGGTAGCAGAAACTCCTGCATTGCAGCAGCATTTCGAATTCATCTTCCAAACTAGGCTCTTCCACTTTGAGGAAGGCTCGTGACTTCTGCTATAATCTCCTCAGTAACTTCTATATGTAAACCCCTGACCTCTGAATGGGTTTCTGTGAGATTCAAAGCGAACTATAGAACTGTTTCTCAGTGGAAACCACTTAATCATTGGAAAAAATCAGTCCAACCAGCAGCTGCGAAGATGGAAAAAAAATCAGCATTTATGTGTAATTCCTGCATGTTTGTGGGTTCATGTCTGGCTGGGACACCCATGGCTCCTTTCCTTCTGGATGTTGGTATCAGTTCAATAATTTATAGGCCCAGTAATGGAGGTTACATCACAGAGTAATGCACGAACAGCTAAAGTTGGGGTTGAGCAAATTAGGAAAGTTAAGACAGTCGGAAGTAGGGAATCATTAGTAAGATTTGGCCCCAAATTAGGAAAAATTTGACGTCCGTAAGATAAGCTCGAGTACCCATAATATCGTGCGGATGGGTAGTTAACGAAGAGTGGGTATAATGACAAGTATAAAAAGGCAAGCATGATTATCTTTGTCAAATCTACTTAATTCTTAATCATGTAAATAATCAGAATTGTACCTTAGCAATTATGCAATGATTCGTGACTTCCCGAGATAATACAGTGTGTCAAATGTTGTCATCAATTTTAAGCATATTTTGCACATGCTGCGATGATGTCCCTTCCGGCAAGCCAACAACTATCTTTTCAATCTTGATGGAAACATAATTGAAGTCGTGAGGTAAGTCAGAAGCAACAAAATCACTGGTGACAGAAATCTCGAATAAATCTGGAGGAGTCGTAGCCCTTCTGTGGATAAATATGGAGGATTCATAGCCACGAAAAATAGGAAAATTCTGTTAAAATTGGTGGAGTCGTAGCCGTGAAAAACAGAAAAGGTCTGCTAGAATTGTTAGAGTCGCAGATGTGCGAAACAAAAAAATAGGCAAGTTTTATGGAGTCCCAGCTGCACAGAACGAGAAAATAGGTGACTTTTATGAAGTCGCAACTGCGCGGAACAGAAAAATAGGCATGTTTTATGGAGTCGCAGCTGAATGGAATGGGAAAATGGGAAGGTTCTTACAGAGTTGTAGCTGCACGGAATGAAAAAGTAGGCAAGTTTTACAGAGTCAAGACTACGCAAAACGAAAAAATGGGCATATTTTACAGAGTCGCAGCTGCATAGAACTGTTCATCATTCAAATTATTTTCTTCTTCATGGAGATTTTTCCAAAGTAGGAAGTTAGAATAGGGGTTCCAGTCATCAGACCTAGTCATGACCATTGCTCCCTATGTTAGTTCCTGCATAGATTCTTCAAAAACGATCAAGCATAAAGGAAAACAAAGCAAAAAGAAATAAAAACAACAAACATCAATTTATTTATGTACACAAATTTTTGTGTGGAAATCACAGCGACTTTCTAAAGATTGACAGGGGCAGAGAAAGACTCCTGCCCTTGTGCTAGCTGGTATCCCGGATCAAATGCAACCTATGAAATAAAGGCATCCCTTGAAATTGGTTCGTGGTACAATTGAAGCCTATGACCATTAGCAAACAATGGTGTATGATTTTCGTCAATGGTGACCAGGAGGACTGTACCATTATCAAACACTTTGTCTATCTGATATGGACCCAACCATCTTGTGCGTAGCTTACCTTTGAACTCCCTTTTGAACCTTGAATCATATAATAATGCCCAGTCTCCTTCACAGAAGAATTTCTTCTTGATGAACCGATTGTGCCATTTGGATCGTTGCTTCTAAATCAATGATGTTTGGTCCACTGCAGCTATACGTTTTCCATCAAGTTCATTTAATTGATTCAGTCTACACTTCTGCGCCTCTGTTACATCCAAGTTTACATCCATGGCCATCCTCAAAGTCTTGATTTTCAATTCGATAAGGAATACAACACTCTTACCATACAACAAGTCATAGGGGGGAGCCCTGTAGTATTGCGCCAAGTAGTGCGATATTCCCACAGTGCTTCTGAAAGCTTGTCAGCCTAGTCTCTGTGATGGCTTTTGACTGTTTTAGTAAGGATAGCTTCGATAACTTTATTGGTACTTTCCACCTGGCCGTTGGACTAGGGATGGTAAGGTGAAGTTATCCTATACTGAATATGGTACTTCTGCAGCACAACTTCAAAGTTATGTGACAGAAACTATGGTCCTCCATCTATGATTATTTCCTTGGGTACTCCAAAATGAGTGAAGATTTCCTTATACAAGAAGTCTATTACAGCCTGGTCATTGGCTTTCACCAATGCCGTATCCTCCACCCATTTTTTCATGTAGTCAGTGAAAACTAAAATGTAAGCTTTCTGTTTCGAGGAAGGGTTGATAGGCCCAACAAAATCTAAGGACCATTTGTCAAAGGGTTCAACCACCAACTATGGTTGCAAAGGAATTTCATCCAATTTGTTAGGTTGGCCCATTCTCTAATAGTTGTCACAAGCCTGGACGTACTTCTTCGCATCCCTGAAAATGATTGGCCAATAATAGCCCATTCTTAACACCTTATGACCTGTCCTTTTGTCTCCAAAATGTCCTCCACATGGCTCATCATGACAGGCCTTCAAGATATGGAAGAATTCATCCTCCCTGACACATCTTCTGATCTCAAGATCAGGTCCTGTGTAGAAAATATGACCATCTATCCAACAATACCTGGCACTTTGCTGAATAATTTTCCTTTTCTCTCTTTTTGATAAATGTGCCAGAAGCTTTCCTGCAGCCAAGTAGTTAGCAACATCTGCATACCAAGGGGGATGAGTTGAAACTACAAATAAATGTTCATCTAGGAATGAATCTTCAACTGGTAAGCTTTCATCACTATTAGTAAAATGAGATAAAAAATCAGCAACAACATTTTCTTTCCTAGGTCTGTCAACAATGGTAATATCCAACTCCTGTAATAGTAACAGCCATCTAGTTATCCTATCCTTTGTAACTGGTTTGTTCATTAAATACTTGATGGCTGAGTGGTTAGTGTGTACAAAGGTGGGATATCCAGTGATGTAATGCCTAAATTTGTTAATGGAGTAGATAATGGCTAAAAATTCTTTCTCTGTAACAGTGTAATTGAGTTCAGCAGGAGCCAAGTTTTTACTGATGTAGTAAATTGCATATGGTGCTTGACCATCCTGTTGTCCCAACACTGCTCCGATGGCAGTGTCAAAGGCATCTGAATAAATGTGGAAAGGCAAAGCCCTACCTGGATACCATTAGCAGAGATAAAGTGCCCCAGCACTACACCCTCGCTCATCATCATATGGCACTTTTCAGTGCTCAAAGATAGTTGGGTTTGCTCACAGCGTGTTAAAACCTTCTCTAATTTTTTCAATGCTTCCTCAAAATCACTTCCATGCGGGGTAAAGTCATCCATAAAAATATCCATACTGTCATTGACCATCTTCGAAAAGATGTTGATCACAGCTTTCTAAAAGGTGGCTGGTGCATTGCCAAACCGAAGGGGAGTACCCTGTATGCAAAGGTAATTGTTCATCTCGAAGGAACAAGGGAGGTACTCAACACTGCATTGCTTGAGGTGGTTACTTCTATTATGGTTTGTCTTCATGGAATCTGTAGTCAGATGGTTGGTCGTTTCTGCACACATACTTCCACAATGGCTTCTGTTGTAATGGCTAGTTGGTGCTGAAACGTTGTCCAATTCTGTAGTCCTTTTTGGATGTCGATAGTCAAGGTTGTGATGCTTGACAGAGTCGACATTTTCTCCTAGATGGAAATATCTATGATGCTTTCCATGTTGGGTCCTATAAATTTAGCGTTTTCTTTTGATGTATCCACTAGTCTCTTCATCCTTGGGAAGATTGTGTCCAGCTTGTCGAGGCTCGATAGTGCTTGTTGTACCCACTGGTGTGCTTGTTTCTCCAATTTATGTAATTTGGTTGTTTCCAATATAATCTAGTCTTGTATTGTACTTCTTATTATTTCATTGATGCCTCGCCTCTTTTCTAGCACTTGTATTTTCTCACGAATCTAGTGGGTCTGCTAAAATACTTGTCCGTAGTAGGTAGGCCAATCATGGAGTACTTCCTCTATGATGATAGACTCTTCTAAGTGGTCCTGCCATACCTTGTGAGCTTCCGAGAATGTTGTGTACTGCTTCCTTAATAGTCTGGATGTTTCTTCCTTTTGCTCTGCTTTTGTGTTTTGTAGATGTGTTTGTAGGGTTGACACCACACTTTCAAATAGCTGGTATTCTTTTTCCAGTGGGTTGTCGGTGTCGGCCTCTATTGGTCCCGGTATTACTGTTTGATCAAACTCCTGCATTTTGTCAAAAATTCAATTTGCTCTTTCTTAGTGCTGTCAAGCTGCTCTCGTTTAGTCTGGCTTCTTTTTGTTGCTTCTGTGGTGAGAGTTTCTAGGAGTTGACCTAGCTCTCCATCTCTTAGTTTCATTATGTCAACTGTAGTAGTCAATCCAAGTTGGTTGAGGTGGATCACTGTCAGCCTTTGTTATTTGTGGGGTTCTTTCTTCTTTTTGTCTTTTCTTTTTCTTTTGTGTCTATGCTGGTCTATCTGTTTCTCTTCCTCTAGTTCTGTAAGTGGTTGATTTCCATGTGGCTTATCTTGCGGCTGCTAATATTCATTGGTTGGTGGAATTCTTGGTTGAGTTTCTTGGGTAGAACTTACAGCTCGGTGTGTATCTGGGGGAGTTGAAATAGGTGGTTCATGGTTTGGCAAAGTTTCTGGATTGGAAGGTGGTGATGGAGATGGTGAGTGGTCTAGTGTGATTGGTGTAGTTGGGATATTTTCAGTTGACAATGGATTTTCAACTTCTAGTGGTGAATTGGCTGGGTCGTCATATATTAGGTCGTCGATCATCTAGTTGATTGCTAAAATATCCTCCTGGTTATCTTCTTCCGCATCTCTTACTGGTTCATTGGCTGGTAAGGGATGGGAGGCATCTGATGGGGTAAATGATGAAGTGCGGCTTACGACAATTTGAGATGTCTTGTCGGGGTTCCTTAAAAATATGGACTTGATAGTTCCCACAAATCTTGGTTTCTGGGGTATTTGACCTATCTACTGTGAGAGAATCTGGTGTGTTGAGGTAGACTCAATTAACGGACATTTTGTGGCAATTTTCTGGGTAGATGTAAATAGTTCAGGAAGCTTTTCAATGAATTCCTGGAAGTCGCCATCATGGTCGAACCATTATTTTAGCGTCTCCAGCATAGCATTATTACAGATGTCGATAGGGCTTATGGTGGCTAGCGGTGGGGTATCTTCTTGTGTGATCTGGGTTGGGGATGGGGGTGGAGGTGTAGATACTAAGTCAACAATATTCTCATTAACTATAGGGTTTGTAGTTTTTACCTTTTTCGGTCTTCCTTGTTTCGCTCCTGCATCGACAAACCGCTTAAACTGTGTCTCAACTGATATTTTGTTTACTGCAAGATCTTCTATGATGTTGACAACAGTAGCCAACAACTCTTCTTCATGTTTTGATTCGGACAGGATAAGTTGATGCTTCCCCTTTCCTTTTGCCTGATTTGTTTTCCTTTTCCTTGAGGATGCTATTTATTTTGCTATTTTCTTTAGGTTTTCTTTTGTCATAGCATATTTTGGATTATTTGCTTTGGTGTATTCTTCTATTTCCTCTCCTCCCTCCTGTTGATGAGTTGGGATGGTACTTTGTTCTGTGGGCACGGCCACTTGGTGTTCAGTTGGTGCACTTTCGATTTGGAGAGGTTGTGGCCTAATTGTTTGTTGGATTTTTCTATTATCTTATGTTCGTATATCCTCCAACATGAAGGTACTGATATATAAGCAAAGTTCATAATCCTCATCGTTTTCTTGGTCGGTCAATGGTTCTTCAATCTGTTGATTTATTTCTTTAGCCCTTGCTGGTATCGACAGCTTGGTATTGGATTGTCGAGCTAATTCTTGGAGAATATCCTCGACTATTGGATAATGGTCGACAGGTTTTGTTTTTTATTTTGATTTCGCCCCTTGCATATACCAGACTGCAGTGTGGTCGAGCTCTAGTTGAATATGTGCAGCTTTTGGTAGACTTCTTCGGATGTTCTGAGGCACCCTCCATCTAATTGTTTGGACTTTTAGAGTCTAGAACCAATTTTCCAGCACTACTTTGCCATTTTCTAGTTCCTTCAGTGTTCCATTCTATGAAAATGGTTTGAACCTCCACATGTGATATTTTCTAGGTTCTTGCAACTGCTTATCTCCGACCGGACATAAGTGATACATGGCTATCCAAATTATCATTGATGGGAACCTAATAATTCCAGGAAACTCTTGACATTTCTCACATATGGTCTTGACCATGTCGATGACATACTGAGCCCAACGGTAAATTTTTCCTGTGTCTACTATTTGTTTTACTGCTTCTAGCATATCTAGCTTTAGATCACTCACTCGAACTATAGGGGTGAGTCCTGTCGCTATGATTTTGGCCATGATTTGCGGTGTCCGGGATTGTATTTGACTGATCATTATCCTTTTCGAGTTCTTCCCTGATGGTGTTCCTATTATTCATTCTACCAAACCTTATTTTATGCCAATAGGAACAGGGTCACCCTAGTTTAAGAGACTGGTAAGCTTGTTTATGACTTCACCGAAAATTTCTACTGGTCTGTCGAAGTAGAATTCACCATTGTGATTCCGACCGATGATAAATTTTACAGCTGTTTCTTTTGTTTCACTAACACTTTCCATGAAAGGTGTATCCATGTAACTCATAATGGTGCTATGGCTTATTTTCTCTGCTTCCTGTGTCATTTTCTTGTCCAAAAAGGCCCATTCTTTGATTTATGCCCAGGTTTTTGCCCATGTAGTTTCTTGTACCTTTGTGTTTTTAATGTTTCTTAATCTCCTTACAAGTGGGGTTTCAGTAGATTCTAATTCTTTTGTTTTGGCAGTTGTGGCTCTGGTTTGCTTGGGGGCCATTTTGACGGTCTCTTGGTCAGCTTTCTTTACAAGGTTTTTGCTCTCAAATTTATGAATACTTGGTTGCTCAATTTCTGCAAAATGCGGTAATGAATTTTTGTTTGGTGTGGTATTTATAGGTGGAGTAGAGGACGATTTTGTAGATGGAGGTATTAATGGTGGAAGTGATGGACCAAGACGGTCTATTGAGTTTGCGTTAAATGTGTTCTGATTTTGGCGCTCCTTATGACCATAGCCATGAAGGCTTGAATTGACCTTTGGAGTCGTCGGTCGGTGTCGATCATGCGGGTGGTCGATGGTGGTATGTCGATGGGGGGGTTGTCGGTTGTCGAAGTGTAGTCTAGTATATCTTTCAAAATTTCCTGTCATTTTGGCTTATGCTTGTTGGCTCTATTTGTTGTTTTTGAGATTTTTAGATTTTTATATTTTTTTTGAACAGTTATGGTCGTTATATATATATATTTGCTTAATTTTGGTACCGTTTTAGTCGGGCACCATTAACAAGTTTCCAAAATATTATGCCTTGTAACGTCCTTAGTCGGACTGATCCGTTGGCATGAATTTCTTCAACAACGTAAGGTCCCATCCATTCTATGTGTAACTTTTTGGGTTTTCCTTTCACTCGACTGTTGTACAGTAGAGAGAGGTCCCCTACCGACATATTTTTGTTTTTGATATTGCGGTCATGCCAAGCCTTTTGCTGTTGTTTTTGAATTTCTTGATGTTGTAAAACAAGCAGTCGGTGTTTTTCTAGCTTGCTTAGTTGCATTAGTCATTCCTTCCAGCCTTCTTCGACATCGATGTGTAAGACATTTGCTATTATAGGTGTTTGCTATTTGAAATGAAGTGGAACAACTGCTTCTTAGCCATAGACTAGTTGGAACGGTGTTTGGTTGGTCAAACATTTGTATGTTGTCCTGTAGGCCCATAATACTGCAGATATTTTTTCGTCCCAATCGTCTTTGTTGGTGTTGTAGATTTTTGTTAAACCCCTCGTTAATGTTTTGTTGAATGCCTCTATTGCCCCATTCAACTGAGGGTGATAAGTTGTACTATGTCGGTGGTCAATGTTGAACTAGTCTATCAGTGTTTTGATGGTTTTGTTAATGAAGTGTGATCCTTGGTCATTGATTAAGGTTAGTGGGCATCCAAATCTAGTAATTATGTTTTCATAGATAAATTTAGCAGCTACCTCACTAGAACATGTTTTGACAAGTTCTGCCTCTGCCCATTTGGTTACATATTCTACTGCAGTTATTATATATCTCACACCTGTTCTTTTTGCTAGTATTGGGAATGGTCCTATGAAGTCAATGACCCAAATTTCAAATGTTGAACTTGGGTTTATTGATATCAAGGGCATTTCTATACTAGGAAGAGGTTGACCAAATCATTGGCATCGGTCGCATTGGCTAACAAAATTTTTGCAATCCGTGTACAATGTTGGCCACCATAGCCCTGACTATTGGATTTTCTTGGCAGTTGTATCTGCTTGAAAATGTCCTCCCGCCGGTCCATAGTGTGCTTTGTGCATGATATTATCTCTTTCATGTTCTAACACACATCGCTAACGGATGTTGTCCAAACATATTTTATATAAAAATTCGTTTATGAGGCTATATGGTGCAGCCTTCATAGCTAAGATTTGTTTCCTTTTCGTGCTCATGCCCTATGGTGCTTGACAATTTTGTAAGAATTGAGCTATTTCCTCAAATTCTGCTGGGACAACTTCTATTCAAAATAGTTGTGCATCTGGTAGGTCATCTTCGACTCTTGTCGGGTCCTTTCCCGTGTCGATTCTCGATAGGTGGTAGGGTTTGACATTTAATTTTTACGGTCTAACCATGACTTTGAATTCAAATTCTTGCAATAGTAGTAGCTAGCGACAAATCCTCCCATGGTGCAAAGGTTTGTTTATGAGGTATTTCAATGCTTGGTGGTTAGTATAGAAGATAAAAGGATTGGCTAGTAGGTAATCTCAGTAATTTTGTAGCGCAAAGACCATTCCTAATTATTCCCTCTTTGTCATTGAATAGTTTCTTTATGCTTTGTTTAGTTTTCTGCTACTATATACTATAGGGTAATCCATTCCATCATCCCCTGGTTGTGTTAATATCGCACCTATTGCTAGGCCTGATGCGTCGATATGTACATGGAATCTGAGGATAGGTACCTCAACTACTTTCCTTTTTAATGTGTCAAATGATATGTTACATTCATCTGTCTAGTTGAACTCTTGATCTTCTCTTAGAAGTTCTTCTAATGGATAGGTCATATTTGAGTAGTATCTAATAAATTTTCTGTAATATCCCGTGTGTCCCAGCAATACCCTGACCTATTTTGGATTTACTAGAGGTTTCAGGTTGAGGATAATTTTTATCTTTGCAAAGTCGACCTTGATGCCTTCTTTGCATACAATGTGCCCTAGTAGTATCCCTATAGGGGTTAGGAAGATGCATTTTCTTATGTTGAGAGATAATTGAATTTGTCGGCATCATTCTAGCATGAGCCTTAGCCATTTGCAGTGATCCTTTAACATGGAGTAGATTGTCCAATCATCGAAATATACTGCCATTGTTTTGTAGATATATTCTTGAAATGTTTTGACAACAATTCTTGAGAATACTGCAAGTGAGTTTTTGAGATCAAGAGGCATAACTTTGCAAGCGAATGAACCGAATTCACATACGAATGTTGTTTTTTTATGATCTTCTTTGGCTATTGGTACTTGGTTATATCTTGAGAATCTGTCTGTAAATGAGTAGCATTCACGTCCTATAAATTCATTTAATATTTCATCTGCATATGGTGTTGGGAATGAGTCTGTTAGGGTGACTTTTTTTAATTCTCTGAAATCGACACATATCCTTAGCTTCGTCGGGTCATGTTTCTTTGGTTGGATGACCATCAGGCTTTCCCATTCCTGTTGATCGATAGGGTAGACAATTCCTACTGTGAGCATATTATCGATCTCTTTCTTGACTATCTCTTTGTATTTATGAGCTAATTTGTATGGCCTTTTATTTACGGATTGGGCATTGGTTTTGATGTCGATATTCATTTTTCCCATTTCATGGACTAGCACTTTGAGATCTTTATAGTCTCTAGAAAAGACATCCTGGAATTCTTTCAGTAGGTTTACTATTTCAGTCGTTTGTTCTTCGCTCTAGTAATCACTAATTTTTGCCATTTTTGGTCGATCATCATTTGATATGTCAAACTCTTTAGTTTTAACTTTGGCATCCAACCATTCTGGTGCTTTGGCTTCATTGATTGGTCGACTCCCTTCTTTGAATTGTGAGAATGTAACAAGGAATTTTGCTGCAGTCATTCGATCGGTATATTCTTTGTCGGTTGTGTTGATTTTAAGTACTGTGCGAATTGGTTTTGTTGTTTTTGAGTGATATGATTTCCATCGAAAGCTTTTCCCTTTCGGATTTTCATTTTCCATTTGTAGTCTTGTCGACTGTGGTATTATATTGGTTTGTATGTTATTGCATGGTATTGTTGGTTGATCATGGTTTTGTATCAGACTGTTGTTCCTGGTTGGTTCTATAAATGCTTTCATTTGCTTTGCAATTTCGACTAACTTTTTGTTCTACGGTATAAAACTGAAGTCCTTAGTGAATTTCTCTCTAAGTCTATTCCATTGAAATGTTTCGCCTCATGCTTCTTCCATTTTATACCATTTTTTTGGTAAGTCGGCTAGCGTCAAGGGAAATAGGTGTGGCCATGTACGTTCGTCTTTATAACCAAGTCTTCTCCATTCTCTTTCGCATGTTCTTATGTGCTCCTCTGGGTCTTTCCCTTGGATGAACGTAGGTATTTGCACCTGTTTGGTTAGTTTCTTTCCTCTGAATCTTTCTACAAAGTAAGTCAAAGCTGTTGTACAGGTCTGCAATCTTGATTGATGGGTATCCCACCATCGAGCAGTTTGGCCTGTAAAGATTTATACTAGGCTTTGTAGTCGGCCATGTTCACCTATGTTTTTAGAGACTTGTTCTACATGCATAACTGGGGATTCTATTTCTTTATACCTTGGGATTTGTCTGATACTTATATTTGTTGGGTTTAAGGTAGGGTATTCCCTGGTTTTCTTTTAAAATATTTTGGAATGATGGAGACTGAGAAACATTGATGGACTAGTTTCTTCTATATAGCTTGGATGGTCCAACAGCCTCTTCCTTGGGTCTCATAGTTTTTGAATTCCCAATCATATAGTTCTGTGTCCAAATTATATCCCACTGAGTCTTGGTTGCCTAAGTGAAGCTCACCATAGGTATTGGGTTTAGCATAGTCTTCGTTATTTTGAATTTGATATAATTGCCGAATGTCGACTTCTTCATCAATGGGTTATGTCCAAGGTTCTCCTTGGGAAGGATGAATAGGGACTATGACTTTTTGTCCATTTCCTTTTAATTTTATTCTTTCTTTGTCTAGAGATATTGATGCTTCCATTTTTCTTCCCCATGGTCGACCTACCAAGGCTGGGAAGGAGCTGTATCCTTCTTTAGGGTCAATAATTTCAAAGTCGACTTTAGTCGATATTCCTTTTATTGTTGTATCGACATTTCTCCAAAACTCGATGGGTTCGATGAGTTCTTGGTTAGCTAGCTTGAGGTATATGCCTGACTCATATAGTCGAGGTCTACCCAATTGTTCCCAAGTGTCACAAGCCATAATATTTACTTGTGAACCAAAGTTGATTACAACTTGTCCCACATGGTATCCTTCAATTTCTATATCGACAAGTGGGTCGGCATCGCTCTTGTCTTTTTGGTTTATAATACATATGTTTTTGGTTTGTTTTCTGTATTATTATTATGCTTCATATTATACAATAAGTTAATGAATTGAGACACCAATTTATCATCATGTACTAAGCGTATTAATTCTTTAACTGTGTTTTGTCGACTGTCATCGACTTCTTCCTCTCTAACAAATTCTTTAAACATATTTGTTGCGTCGTTATATAATTGTTTTTGTTTCGTTGGGTTAGGATAATCATTATTTTATTTGATTTTACTTATACATGGATTATCATTTCCTATTTTTGTCCCTTGTTGGGTTACTATGTGCAGGTTCTTTGTATTTATTACATCATGTTTTTTAACACACGACAAGACATTAACATTTTTCTTTTTATTAATTTTGTCGAGCATGGTCGGACACTCCTATAATTGGTGATCGCCTACACCACAGCTAGTACAAAACTTTAGATTAGTTCGATCCTTGTATGGACAGTATGCATATCGATGGCCCTCTTTGTAGCATGTAAAGAACTGGATGGGCCGTCATGGTCAATTGTCGCAATTTCCAGAAAATTGTCTTTGACCTCCATATCCTCCACGATGGTTGTCGAATCGACGCTCATACCGAAGGCCATCATATCTTAGATTATTTGGTTCGTTTTGATCATTGCTTCTATGGGTGTTATCATTATTCTATGCAATTGCATTCGTTTGGTAGACTGCTTGGTAATTTTGTCGGCTCTTTAAATTTAGGTGACAGTCGGTCGTTAAGTGACCTTTTACCTCACATATTGCGTACCAAGATGCTTTTCCATTTTTCATGTTATATGGGAAATCTTTTGTTATATGTTCTCAATGTTCTTGGCAAATGTCGCAGAAGCATTTTGTCTGAACAAACCGAAAATCCTATCGACTATGTATTGTCGATAGTTATCTTTAGTGTGTCTGGCCATGGAGCATCTTTTGCACCAGACATCCTGATTCTTGAGGTTCATCTCTTTCAACAATTTATGCATGATTTCTAGCTATTCTTCCAGTTTAGTATCAACGGGATATGCTGGGAAATATTCGTCCATCTCTACTTGCAAAGCTTTGGTAAGTGCATCTTCATATGTTTTAAATGTCTCCAAGCTGATGTGCCGTCAAATTTTGTGTGATAGACCTGCAAGAAACCACTGAATTAATAGTTGTTCATCAATTACATAGTCTCATTGGCTGAGGAGGTCTTTCCATAATTTGTCATATTCCCGGACAGACTCTGTTGGCTTCTGAGATGTTGTTTTTAGCTTTTTGGATGCCAGATGTTTTGCGTCTAGAGTTTTAAAGAAAGACAAGAATTGTGCTTTAATGTCTACTTTGGATGCTTGGGGAGTTCTCTCGATATAGGTCATGTACCAAGTTAGTGCTCTTTTCCTCAAGGCACCAACGAACTATGTCATCTATTGTTCTTTGACCGTAACTTGATTTGCCTCCCATATTGACTCACAGATGAACCAATGTCGTCTAGGGTCTTTGTCACCCTCTCATAGAGGGATATGTGCTGATCCGTGACCCATGTCGGTATCATTGTCGCTGTCTCCTTCAGGGGTTGGAGGTGGTGGGGGTGGTGGTGGAGGTAGTGGGATGTTTTGTTTTTCTTGTTGTAAAGAGTTGTTGTCGACAAAACTTCCATTCCCATCGGTCTTTTTGTTTGTCATTTCTTCCTTGACAAGTAGCTGGTTCCGGTCGACTTCTTCTGTCGATGTCCAACTACACTGATTTGTCTACAAGTCTGGCTGTTCCGTATTTTGCAAATCTATGTTTGGCAGGGGGGGTTCTCCTTCATGTGTTAGGTAAAGCAAGTGGATACTTTGGTTGGAGGTACATCTGAAGTGTTACCCAATTTCCTTCCTCCAGTCAACGGATCACTAGATGATTATCATCGTTTACATCATCGTCTAGTTGGCTCTATATACCAAACTCACCAGCTCTTAGTCATAGGTCTTCTTTGACAATGGCCTGAATTTTGGTACTCGGATTCATTGGAGACAGAGGTATTAACTCTTGGTGGATTTCTAGTTGGAGAGATTCTCGTTGCTCTATCCACAAGTCTTCTTCCATGGGTGATGCTTCTTCATCTACACCTTCTTTATGTCAGTCATCACCCGACTCTGGCGGAGTTATTTCTTGTTCTGTCACCCTAGTAGCCATCCCTCTTTGTAGCGGTATAGATTGTTATCTTCTTTCTTCCCTTATTTTCAACCTTTTCTCTCTTTCTACTCTTTGTAAATTCAACGTACCTTTGTGTGTCACTGTTCATTTGATTTCCTATTTAGGTTGACTTTTCATTGCTGGTGATGGTATTTTCTTTAGTCTACTAGAATCCTTTTTACTTTATCCTGACATATGCCCAGCTAACACTCCCATATCCTACCCGATAGTTTAGAAAGCTCAGATAGTTATGTTTATTTGCTTAGGAAGTACTCCCACTCCCTTTAGGAAATGAGTTTTTTCCACCTCTTCTGTTCATTCACCCAGTTAGAATTTGGTGGCGATTCGCGTATTGATGGACAAGGTTCTACGATATGGCCCACTCCCATTTCTATTAGGAATTTGAACAAAAGAGTCGGTAAGGAGCAAAGGAACTACTTGGTGAGGTCTGTATAAAACCTTTTCTGAACGCTTTCGATCGAATTTCTTTTTTCCACAACTTGTTCCTCGCAAAATTTGTCTATGATCTTTTTAAACCACTCCAACAAGTTTGTTCATCCACCTCGGATCAGTTTCTCCAATATCTCTTAGTCCTTAGTTGCTTCCGGATTTTTCATCCAAAAGTTTTTTCAAAACCTGAGGTACCGATTCTACAAACTTCTCATGTGCTTCAGTGAAGAATTTCTCCTTTGCCTGAGCAATTGTCAATCTGTTTATCCTTGCGTAGTTCTACAAATAATTTGCTATCTTAATCTTCCACCAGTTCTTAATCTCTTGTTCTGATATCATCTGCTTATGGTCATTACGTTCATATATGTACTACCAGCAATGGAACCAATGTTGTAATCTCACAGATCATAGAGGGTTACCAATAATACACATAGAAGCATATAAACGTAACAAACACAAGAGACAAGAATGGATGAGGAAGTAACAGATTATATTATAACATGAGGGTCCATACATACACAAAACTGAACCAAGTTCTCATCTGGTGCAACAACCTAATATATATGATTACAAACAGTTATAAATAACTACCTGTCGGTTCGGTCAACCAACACAAATTTATGCAGCCGACCTAATCTCTAATTAGTCGGCTTATTCGACTAGTCGGCTCACCAACTAGCTCCTCCAATGGTACCCCAAGGGCAGGTGAAGGTGGTCTTGTCTTGGTCCCCGGGAGTAATCTGGATCTGATTGTACCCGCTAAACCCATCCATAAAGGAGAAGAACTTATTCCCAGATAGGGTGTCAAGTACTTGATCAATGAAAGGCAGAGGAAAGTGGTCTTTTTGTGTTGCCTTGTTTACTTATCTGTAATCCATGCAGACTCTCCATTTCCCATTCTTCTTGGGTACTATCATGAGTGGAGAAACCCACTCATTGTCTGAGATCGGGTATATAAACCCTGTTTCCAAGAGTTTTTGAATTTCCTCCTTCACAATGTCCCTAAGATTAGGGTTCATATTTCATTATGGCTGGCACACAGGACGGGAGTTAGTTTTGATATAAATGGGGTGAGTGCACAAATTAGAAGGGATACCCTTCATATCCGTGTACTCCCAAGAAAATTTCCCCTTATGCTTTTTCAAGAGAGTGATCAAGCATTATTGTTCATCATGAGCGAGATTAGGATTGATATCCAGTGTTTTTCCTAGCTCTATCTCAAGTGGAACACTTTTTGAATTTTTCAGCACTAGAATTATGTGGGTGTCACTAAGTAATGTCTCCTCTATGATATTTTATTGCTCTTCTTCACCTGGGGTACTATTCAAGATCTGATAAATTTGTTTGTTGACAGAAGTGGGCTCATTGATGAAACTATTAATGGCATCGTCCTCTGTTTCATCCTTGAAATTCAAGGCCTTCCCAATTGTTAACAGTGGCTAAACGCCCTCCTCTTCCTCTAGCTCTATCCATAATGGAGTTTCAGCTTCTAGACTAGGTCGAGTTGGAGGATATAGGGTAAGGTTTTTCATTTCGGTCCCATATGATATGGTCATAGACCCTGACTGACAGCTGATGCAAGCATCTGTTGTAGCTAACCAGGGTCTTCCCAGGATCAGTGGGTGTCCTCCTAGTTGCGACTTGGGTTGTAAAACCAAGACATCAATAGGGTACTCCCACAAATCAACTGAGATGACGAGGTCATCCAAGATTCCCTCAGGTTTGATAGTGGACCTGTCAGCTAGTTCTAGAATGGTAGGGGTTGGTCGAAGATTGGTGAGCCCAAGTTTCCGTACAATTTCTATGGTCATAACGTTAATAGTTGCACCTAGATCTACCAACACATTCGGTATTTATGTTTTCCCAATCTTCACGGTGATAGTAGGGTTCCTAGGGTCATCATATTTGGCCAAGAGAGTTTTTCCCATTATCAATTCAGATAGTTTCCCTATGACATGGACAGTGGGAGGATCTCTGGGTTTTCTACCTGGTTTTCTTACACACCGGTCTTGGACTATTTTCTTACACACATCATGGAGGGCCTGCAGCAGTGGAATTGTTAAATAAATACTTTTCAACTCTCATAAGAGGTTAAACCGAGGTTGTTCCACTGCTTTCTGTAGTGTCATTATTTTAGGATATGGTGGTTCTCTAATCGGTTGTGTAGGCTGCGTTTCAATAGTTGTTTCTTTGTTTGTTTCAGCTGGTGTCTCGGTAGGAATGTCAACATCCTCAATAATGGGGACTGATGTGTGGGATGAGTATTGCTGGTTCATTCTTTCTTCAGACACAGAGGATGTCCTTTCTTCAGACACAAAGGATGGAACATCCCCAATGAGTAGAGGCTGCACTACTCTCCCTAATCGTAAGTGTCTGTCGTTACAGGGAACTAGAGTAATGGATTAAGTGGGCATGTTGGCAGTCTCAAACTGGTGGACTTCTTTATTATTTAGGGTAGGGTTAGGTTGAGCAGGAAGAGCTAGTCGGTGAGCCGACTAGTCGAATAGCCGACTAATTAGAGATTAGGTTGGCCGCATAAAGTCGTGTCAGTCGATCGAACCAACAGGTAGTTATTTGTAACTATTTGTAATCATATATATTAGGCTATTGAGCCAGATGAGAACTTGGTTCAGTTTTGTGTATGTATGGACCCTCATGTTATAATATAATCTGTTACTTCCTCATGCATTCTTGTCTCTTATGTCTATTATAACTTCTATGTGTATTATTGGTAACCCTCTATGATCAGTGATATTACAACATTGGTTCTGTTGCCGGTAGTACATATACGAACGTAATGACCATAAGAAGATTATATCAGAACAGGAGTTAAGAACTGGTGGGAGCGTAAGATAGAAAATTATTTGCAGAACTACGTGAGGACAAACAGATTGACCATTGCTCAGGAGAAGGAGAAATTCTTCACTGAAGCACATGAGAAGTTTGTAGAATCAGTACCTCAGCTTTTGAAAAAACTTCTGGATGAAAAAGCCGGAAGCAGCTAAGGACCAAGAGCTACTAGATGTTGAAATATTGTAACTTCGAAGAATATTCTTTATGTATCTTTTGTGGGCCCCGATGGTCCAACCGGGAGAACCACTTGTATTACATTGTACCCCGATGCTCCTAATCAGAAGAACTAATAAGAGTCATGAGGTAGTCCCCTCTAATTGTAAAGGTGGGTCATCAGCACCCCAATGTGGTTACTTGAGCCTACATGTGTAACTCGAGCCTACATGAGTTAAATTAAGCCGACATGTTAATTGAGTAAACTTTAAGTAAACATATGAATATAAATAGAGGTGTAGTGCTCCTCATTTGAGACACACACACTCACTTGGAATAGCGCACTTGTGGAGGAGAGGAGTTGCTGGAGAAGGAGGAGAATCAGGTTTTTGATCTCCTTGTTGGTTTTACCTTTTTCCCTTTTTGGGGCATCTATATTGAGGAAGATTTTGCTGGGTTTTTCCCTTTAGGGTTTTCCCAGGATAAATCTGTGTTGTTCTTGTGATACTATTTCTTTCAGTGATCCTGTTTTATATGCTTTTATTATGAAAAATGAAATGATATACTGATGTCTTAGTTAAGCATATGAAAATTTAACATGGTATCAGAGATAACCTGAATAGGGAAGCTTTCACAAGTTACAGAAGCTAGGGCTTCTTATTTTTTGTTCTCTCTCCACAATCAATCAGCAAAAGAAGGTGAGGCTGACTCTCCTTTGAAGGGTGCATCGTTCTGTCGAAGCGGAATTCGATTCCGACATTTTTCAATCTTGGGTACGGGGAATTAGGGCTTCTTACTGAAGAGGATTTTTCTTGTGATCCTGGAATAGGACTTCTCCCCTCATCAAAATCGAAGGTTAGAAACCTAGACCAAGATTTTTGGTTGGGTGTATCTCCGAGAAAGTCAAACCCTAAATACTAAAAATGCTAAGTTTTGGTACATTCGCTATATTTCGATATTGGAGAAGGTTCAGGAGCTGAAAATTTCAGGGACCAAAGAAAAAATCTTGATGAACACTGTGTCCAAAATTCATCCTCATATTCGCTGTATTCCAGGAGATATGGTCTCTCCAAGTTAGGGTTCCAGCCTCATCCAGAATTCATCCCTAAACAGGACACCTAGGGAGAATTGCAATATCTTGGGCTACAGAGATCCAAATAGAATTCTGAAGATGTTCCAGAAAGGAAACGGACTTTAATTTTGGTGGTCCGAATATCAGACTTAGAAGATGATCCAGTGACACATGGCATGCCGTACAACTTCACTATTCTGAACAGTCCTGTAACAGGTTACCTTGGGAAAAGGGTCATAAATCCAAATTGGTGAATCCAATTCTGATGAAACCTATGGTGTTGAATCAGGAACATTCAAGGTCACCTTAGTGCGAATTTTTAGACACAGAGGAGCATATAGTGCAGAGATATCTCAGAAACAGTGACAGGCATTTTTGCAGAAGCTGAATCACCTGATTTGAGAGTTGAAGAATTGAGATTCTCAGGATCCAAGTACATCAGACATCTCACCTCATTCAAGCTCATTCCCTTGTAAGTTCAGGTTCTCTTTTCACAAAAAGGTTCAATTTTTATTTTATCTATCAATATGACTTCAAGCACCAAGCTTGAAGACAAGCTAGAAGGCATAGAAAATTTTCGAGCTTGGAAATACAGGATTGGTCTCATTCTCCAAGAGAATGATCTTGATAAGTATGTCAAAGAGGAAGTATCAGAACCTGAAGAAGCTGAAGCCAAGGAGAAGCACAGAAAGGATATGATCAAGGTACAAAGAATTATTGATGACTCCATTAAGGATCACTTGATTCCTCAAGTGTCATCCAAGAAGACTCCAAAAGAAATGTATGATGCCCTTTCCAAAATGTTTGAAGGAAGAAGCATCAACAGGAAGATGAATCTAAGAGCTCAGCTGAAGAGCACCAAGATAAGTCATGGAGAATCCATTCATGACTATTTCTCAAGGATCTCCCAGATCAAAGAGAAACTAGAAGCTATTGGAGATAAGCTTGATGAATATGAATTGGTGATGACTGCTCTCAATGGCCTCACTAGACCATGGGAATCATTCATCCAAATGATGTGTGCCAGGAAGGAAAGCATGGTGTTCGATGTGGTATGGGAAGATTGCATTCAAGAAGAGACTAGAGTGGCCAATAGAGAAGAATTACTCAAAGAGGATGATCAAGCTCTAGTCACTCATACCATAAAAAGAAGAAGGAATCAACCCATCTTCAAGAAAGGAAATCACAAAGAGCATCATCATCCCAGAAGATTCCAAAGATCGAAAGAAATTATATCAAGTAAGGACTACTCTGGTTTTTAGTGCTTCCACTGTGACAAGATAGGACACATTGCCAGAAACTGTCCTGTAAAGAAGAAAGAATATCGACAGAGGATCAACAACAACAAAAGACATCAAGCTCATCTAGCTGAAGATGAGGATGAAGAAGAAGAAGATGAAGAACCTTCGAGAAAGCAAGCAAGAGAAGAAGATGAGGAAGAATATGTACTATTTTCTGCCCTCTCTGGATCTGTGACTCCTGGAGAAGACACTTGGCTTATAGATTTTCAAAGCACATGACAGGTCAAAAGAAAACTTTGTCCAAACTTGAAGAAAAGAGCTCTCCTCAGAAAGTATCCCTAGGAGATGACTATCAATATCCAATCAAAGGAGTTGGTGAAGCAAGCTACAAACTTGAATCAGGTAATCCCTTAAAAATGAAAGATGTATTATATGTACCTGGTCTAAAGAAAAATTTACTTTCTATCTCAGCTTTAGATAAGAAAGGATTCAGATTTGCCTTCATAGATGGTCAAGTACTTATGTGGCCCAAAGGAAATAATATTGAAGACTCAATCATCATCGGTGAAGAAGAAGGGGGCTTGTATAAACTCAAGGGGCACTCAGAAACAGCCTTTGTGCATGAGTCCACTGACCCTAGTGAACTTTGGCATAGAAGGCTTGCCCACATCAATTACAAGGCTCTACCTCATGTGAACAAGGTAGTGACGGGATTACCAGATATGAATATCCAGCATGAAGGCATTTGCAAAGGATGTGCAAAGGGAAAGAACATCAAGAATCCATTCCCAAAGAGTGAAACAAAATCAAAAGGTACGTTGGAATGGATTCATTCATATGTATGTGGTCCAATGTCTTACACATCCCTAAGTGGCTTTGAATACTATATCACATTTATTGATGATTTTTCAAGAAAGACTTGGATATACTTCTTGAAGGCAAAGGGTGAAGTGTTTGAGAAATTCAAGGCATTCAAAGCCTTGATAGAGAATCTTTCTGACAAGAAAATCAAGATTATTCGATCAGACAATGGAGGAGAATACACCTCAAAAGAGTTTGAGGATTTTTGCAAAGATGCAGGAATAAAAAGGGAGCTAACTACTCCTTACAATCCTCAACAGAATGGGGTAGCAGAAAGAAAGAATAGAACCATCATGGAGGCAGTGAAGACAATGTTATATGATCAAGATCTTCCAATGCACCTATGGGCAGAAGTGGCAAGAACTGTTGTATATGTACATAATAGAATATCTCACAGTGCTCTTGGGTTCAAAACTCCAGAAGAGATATTCACGGGAAAGAAGCCTGAGGTAAGTCACCTCAATATATTTGGTTGTCCAATATATATCCATATACCAAAAGAGAAAAGAACCAAATTAGACCCTGCCGAAAAGATATTTGTTGGATATTGTGAAGTATCCAAAGCATTTATAATCTACATTCCTGGATTCCGCCACATAGAAATCAGTCGAGATGTGACATTTGATGAAGAGACGGCTCTCAAAAGATCCAGGAAGTGCCAACTTGAAGAAGTATATGAAGAAGAAACACCACCCAAAAGTAAAGAAACTTCGTGTCTCCCTGAAGATGAGGCTCCTGAAGATCATGACATGGCAGAACCTCAAGAACCTACCATGATGGAGATTTCAAGAAAAAGAAAGCCTGCTTCAACAAGAGAAATTCTACGAGAGGCAGAAAGATATGGAGCTCCTGAAGGCTCTACAAGGGAAAGAAAGAAACTTAATACTTTTTCCAACTATGTAGCCTTGATGTGTGACCTAGTAGAAAAAGAACCTACAAGCTATGAAGAAGTAGTACAGAAGAAAGAATGGGTAGAAGCAATGACTGAAGAATACTAGTTAATTATGAAGAATGATGTATGGGATATAGTTCTCAAGCCAGAAGGAAAAAGTATAGTATCCTCCAAATGGATATTCAAAATCAAGCATGCAGCTGACGGAAGTATCGAGAAGTATAAAGCGAGATTTGTGGCCATAGGTTTCTCTCAGAAAGAGGGAATTGATTATGAAGAGACATTTTCTCCTGTAGTACGATATACTTCGATTAGAACTATCATGGCTCTTGCATCCATAATGAAGTGGGACTTACATCAGATGGATGTGAAAACCACTTTTCTGAATGGTGTTATCGAAGAAGAAGTCTACATAGAGCAGCCTCAAGGATTTGAAGTTGAAGACAGACGTACTCATGTGTGCAAGTTGAAGAAGGCCTTATATGGTCTTAAACAAGCTCCTAGAGCTTGGTATGAGAGGAGAGATAGTTTCCTGCCGAGCATGGGTTTTATCAAGAGTAAGGCTGATCTTAACCTTTATCTCAAGGTTATAGAAGATGAACCTGTCATCCTACTACTATATGTGGATGATCTATTCTTGACAGGAAATAAGAAACAGATTATGGAAAACAAGAAGAGACTAGCAGAAGAATTTGAGATGAAAGACCTTGGGTTAATGCACTATTTCCTAGGTCTGGAAGTATGGCAGAGTTCAGAAGGAATCTTTCTCAATCAAGGAAAGTATGCAGTAGAAATATTGAAAAGATTCAACATGTTGAATTGCAAAGCTTTGTCCACTCCCATGGATTCCAACCTGAAGTTGTTAACTGATGACTCATCATAGTTAGTAGATGTGACCCTTTACAGATAGATCATTGGGTCATTGATGTATTTGACAAATACCAAGCCAGACATTTGTTTTGCTGTGAACACCCTAAGTCAATATCTAGTTCAACCTAGACGAGTTCACTTGGTAGCTGCAAAACATGTGATGAGATATTTGAAAGGAAATATAGACTTTGGTCTATATTATGATAATAGTCACGAGTATAGATTGCATGGCTATACAGATGCAGATTGGGCCGGAAGCATCTCAGATAGAAAAAGCACTTCAGGTGGATGTTACAGTTTGGGATCTGCTATGATCTCATGGTTTAGCAGAAAGCAATCCAGTGTTGCTTTAAGTACAGCCGAAGCAGAATATATAGCAACTTGCTCTGCTAGTTGTGAAGCCATATGGCTTTGGAAGCGACTATCAGGATTATTCAAACTAGAGCTGGACACTACCGTGATTCTATGTGATAACCAAAGTTGCATAAAGATGACAGAGAACCCTGTGTTTCATGACAGATCAAAGCACATAGAAATCAGATATTTCTACATTTGAGATATGATGCAGAAGGGAGCTATAAAGCTTCAGTATGTGAGTACTGATGAACAAGTTGCTGATATTCTGACAAATCCTCTGTCCCGAGTAAAGTTTGAACACTTTCAAGACAAGCTTGGTGTGGCTCGAAAGGACCTTCCCCGAAAGGGGGAGTAGTGATGCCGTAGTGGGATTGTATCATCCCTAGGCACTCGCCCTAAAATGATCTGGAGACCTCAGTCTTTGAGAATGAAGAGGGATTGTATCATCCCGGGACATCTGTCCATAATAGATCCAGTGACCTCGGTCATCGAGAACGTGATGGGATTGTATCATCCTTGGGAACCTTCCCTAAAGTGATCCGGAGACATTGGTCTTCAAGAATGAAGAGGGATTGTATCATCCTAGGACATCTGTCCATAATAGATCCGGTGGCTTCGGTCCTCGAGAATGTGGTAGGATTGCATCATCCTTGGACATAGTCCTAAAGTGATAGGGAGGGATTATCCCGTAATTGTATCCGGTGGCTTCGGTCCTCGAGAATGTGGTAGGATTACATCATCCTTGGACTCAAGGCCTAAAGTGATAGGGAGGGATTATCCCGTAATTGTATCCGGTGGCTTCGGTCCTCGAGAATGTGGTAGGATTACATCATCCTTGGACTCAAGGCCTAAAGTGATAGGGAGGGATTATCCCGTAATTGTATCCGGTGACTTCGGTCGTCGAGAATGTGGTAGGATTGCATCATCCTTGGACTCAAGTCATAAAGTGATAGGGAGTGATTATCCTGTAATTGTATCCAGTGACTTCGGTTGTCGAGAATGTGGTGGGATTATATCATCCCTGGACTTTAAGTCCGAAAATGATCCAAAGACTTTTTTTCTTTGAGTTGTGGTTTGCAGGTTGTTGCTGATGATGATGATGACATACTGATTGACAGATCATAATATGCTGAAGATATTGTTGCTGATCAAACAGTCAAAGTGTTGAAGATGTTGCTGATTGAAAGGTCAATATGCTGAAGATATTGTTGCTGATCAAACAGTCAAAGTGCTGAAGATGTTTCTGATTCAAAGATAAAAATGCTGAAGATGTTGTTGCTGATCGAACCAGTCAAAGTGCTAAAGATGTTGCTGATCGAAAGGTCAAAGTGCTGAAGATGTCGCTGCAAATTGAAAGATCAAAATGCTGAAGATGTTGTTGATGATGAAGACTGAAGATTGAAGATGAAGACTACATGATGTTGAAAAGATTCCAATGATTTATAGATGTGTTACCCTGCTGATGTTGATGATGTCTGCTATCTCTACTCTTGTTGTTGTTGATGTAGAATACCCTTCTCGTTAAGGGGGAGTGTTGAAATATTGTAACTTCGAAGAATATTCTTTATGTATCTTTTGTGGTCCCCGATGGTCCAACCGGGAGAACCACTTGTATTACATTGTACCCCATTGCTCCTAATCGGAAGAACTAATAAGAGTCATGAGGTAGTCCCCTCTAATTGTAAAGGTGGGTCATCAGCACCCCAGTGTGGTTACTTGAGCCTACATGTGTAACTCAAGCCTACATGAGTTAACTTAAGCCGACATGTTAATTGAGTAAACTTTAAGTAAACGGATGAATATAAATAGAGGTTTAGTACTCCTCATTTGAGACACACACACTCACTTGGAATAGCGCACTTGTGGAGGAGAGGAGTTGCTGGAGAAGGAGGAGAATCAAGTTTTTGATCTCCTTGTTGGTTTTACCTTTTTCCCTTTTTGGGGCATCTATATTGAGGAAGCTTTTGCTGGGTTTTTCCCTCTAGGGTTTTCCCAGGATAAATCTGTGTTGTTCTTGTGATACTGTTTCTTTCAGTGATCCTATTTTATATGCTTTTATTATGAAAAATGAAATGATATACTGATGTCTTAGTTAAGCATATGAAAATTTAACACTAGAGAAACTGATCTGAGGTGGATGAACAAACTTGTCAGAGTGGTTTAAAAAGATCACAAATGAATTATGCGAGGAACAAGTCGTGGAAGAAAGAACTTCAGTCGAAAGCGTTTAGAAAAGGTTTTATACAGACCTCACCGAGCAGTTCCTTTGTTCCTTACCGACCATTTTGTTCAAATTCCTAATAGAAAAGGGAGTGGGCCATATCATAGAACCTCGTCCGTCACTACACGAACGGCCACCAAATTCTAACTAGGTGGAGAAACAAAAGAAGTGGGAAAAATCATTGCCGAAAGGGAGTGGGAGTACTTCCTAAGCAAATAAATAGAACCATCCAAGATTTATAAAGCGTCCGGTAGGCTATGGGGGGGTAACTGGGCATATGTCGAGGTAAAGTAAAAATGATTCTAGTCGACTGAAGAAAATACCATCACCAGCAATGAAAAGTCAACCTAAAAAGGAAATTGAACAAACAGTGACACACAAGGGTATGTCGAATTTACAGAGAGTAGAAAGAGAGAAGAGGCTGAAAAGAAGGGAAGAAATAAGAGAACAGGCTATAGCGCTGCAAAGAGGGATGACTACTAGGGTGATAGGACAAGAAAGAAATCTTCCAGAGTCTAGTCATGACTGACAGGAAGAAGGCGTAGATGAAGAAGCATCACCCATGGAAGAAGACTTGTGGATAGAGCAGCGAAAATCTCTCCAACTAGAAATTCCCCAGGAGATAAGACCTCTGTCTCCAATGAATCTGAATACCAGAATACAAGCCATTGTCAAAGAAGACCTACGACTAAGAGTTGGTGAGGTTGGTATATGGATCCGACTAGATGATGAGGTAAACGATGATAAGCATCTAGTGATCCATTGAGCGAAGGAAGAAAATTGGGTAACACTTCAGGTGTACCCTTCCAACCGAAGTAGGATACCTGACACATGAAGGAGCACCCCCTTTGCCAAACATAGCTTTGAAAAATATGGATAAGTCAGACCTGCAGACAAATCAGGGTAGTTGGACATCAAAAGAAGAAGTCGACCCAAACCGACTGCTTGTCGAAGAAGAAACGACCAACGGGAATGAAAGTTCCTTCGACAACAGCTCTGCACAACAAGACAAATAAAACATCCCACTACCCCCACTATAGCCACCTCCTGAAGGAGACAGCAACAACAATACCGACATGGGTCACAGATCATCACATATCCCTCTATACGAGGGTGATGAAGACCCTAGACAACATTGGTTTGTCTGTGATTCAATATGGGAGGAAAATTAAGTTACGGTCGAAGAACGAAAGATGGCATAGTTCACTGGTGCCTTGAGGAAAATAGCACTAACTTGGTATATGACCTATATCGAGAGAACTCTCAAAGCATCCAAAGCAAACATTAAAGCACAATTCTTGTCTTTCTTTAAAACTCTAGACGCAAAAAATCTAGCAGCCAAAAAACTGAAAACAACATCTCAAAATCCAACAGAGTCTGTTCAAGAATATGACAAACGATGGAAAGACCTCCTCAGCCAACTAGACTATGTAATTGACAAACAACTATTAATTCATTGGTTTCTTGCAGGTCTATCACAGAAAATCCAACGGCACATAAGCTTGGAGACATTTAAAACATATGAAGATGCACTTATCAAATCTCTGCAAGTAGAGATGGATGAATATTTCCCAGCATATCCTGTTGATACTAGACCGGAAGAATAGCTAGAAATCATGCACAAATCATTGAAAGAGCTGAACCTTAACAATTAGGATGTCTAATGCACAAAATGCTCCACTGTTGGACACACTAATGATAACTGTTGAAAAGACATAAGTCAACAGGACGTTCGGTTTGTTTAGACAAAATGATTCTATGACATTTGCCAAGAACATGGAGAACATACAACAAAATATTTCCCATATAACATGAAAAATGGCAAAGAATATTGGTGCGCAATATATGAGGTAAAAATCCATGCAACGACCGACTATCACCTAAATTTAAAGAACCAAAAAATTACCAAGAAGTCTACCAAATGAATGCAGTCGCACAGAATAATGATAACACCCAGAGAAGCAATGATCAAAACGATCAAAATAATCAAATATATGAAGGCCTTCGATATGAGTGTCGATTCGACAACCATCGTGGAGGATATGGAGGTCGAGGACGATTTTATGGAAGTCGCGAGAATCGACCACGACGGCCCATCCAGTGCTTTACATGCTACAAAGAAGGACATCGCTATGCAGACTGTCCATACAAGGATAGAACTGATCTAAAGTTTTATACTAGTTGTGGTGTAGCTGATAACTCATTAGAGGATTGTCCCACCATGCTCGAAAAAATTAATAAAAATAAAAATGTTAATGTCTTGTTGTGTGCTCAAAAACATGATGTAATAAATACAAAGAACCTGCACATAGTAACCCGACAAGGGACAAAAATCGAAAATGATAATCCACGTATAAGTAAAATCAAAGAAAAGAATGATTATCCTAACCTGGCTAAATAAAAACAATTATATAACGACGCAACGAATATGTTTAAAGAATTTGCTAGACAGGAAGAAGTCAATGACAGTCGACAAAACACAGTTAAATAATTAATACGCTTAGTACAGGATAATAAATCGATATCTCAATTCATTTGACTTATTGTATAATATGAAGCATAATAATAATACAGAAAAACAAACCAAAAACATATGCAGTCTAAACCAAAAAGACAAGAGCGATGTCGACCCACTTGTCGATCTAGAAATCGAAGGATACCATGTTCAACAAGTTGTACTTGAATTTAGTTCACAAGTAAACATTATGACTCGTGACACTTGGGAATAGCTAGGTAGACCTCAACTATACGAGTCAGGCATATACCTCAAGCTATCCGACCAAGGACTGATCAAACCTATCGGGGTTTGGAGAAATGTCGATACGACAATAAAAGGAATATCGACTAAAGCCAACTTTGAAATTATTGACCCTAAAGAAGGATCAAGCTCCTTCCCAGCCTTGGTAGGTCGCCCATGGGGAAGAAAAATGAAAGCATCAATATCTCTAGACAAAGAAAGAATAAAATTAAAAGGAAATGGACAGAAAGTCATAGTCCCTATTCATCCTTCCCAAGGAGAACCTGGACAGATCCCATTGATGAAGAAGTCGACATTCGATAAGGATAGAAGGATTCGAACTCTCTCTAGAGTACTACACATTCCAAATCTACTGAGAAACTTGATATCCATTAGAAAGATGGATGTTGCAGGTGTAGAGACTATGTGTGGGGATGGAAATACAATGTTATGGCATCAAATATTAGTGAATATTGGAGAAAAGGATCTTGAGCATTACAAGGTAAAGGTATGGCTAAAGGTATGACTAATTTCACATTGTATTTTTATTTATGTGAGCTTGCATATATGGAAAATATAATAGGGTAAGATTTGCATATGGTGGTACAGAGAAAATAGAATTTTAGAGTTAATACATAGTGATG
>LPNX010654192.1:225151-312521 GCA_001517045.1 Pseudotsuga menziesii | reverse complement strand
TTTTTTAAAGCACCTAATCAAGGCCAGGGGTATCAATTCAGATCCACCCTATTGATCAATGAATCCATTGAGTGAGGTTCAAGCAAAAACTACTGTCTGCTCTACAATGGAACACCTTGACTGCTTGAAGAATCATCCAAGGATGGCCTCAACATCGAGATTGATGCTCTAGAGAATAATGATGGACATACAACAGGGTACCACAGAATGGGGAGAAAACACATGACAGAGAAGGGTAGGAGGGACAAGGAAGAGCCAAACAAGGGCAATGGGGAAATAAACATAAGACAGTGAAAAGCAATATAAAATAAGTCAGGTGAATGGTGGGAACCAATTAAAGGCTCTGTTAGCCTATAGACAATCCACAACTTGATTGGCATTCTTTCTCAAACATAAAATTTACACTCCCAAACATTTGTTAAAGCTAGATCCAACCACAACATACAACTAAGTTTTTACAAGTTATCCACAGCCTGAAATCACCATCAAAAATAATTTCTTAATGCCTTGGTTGAGAGACTCCCTCATCCCTATGCTAAGAGCTAGAAGTTTAGCTCAAATGTTAGTCTTAGGTTCTCAGAATGCATAGAAGATTCATTTATGCAAGGTTCATGGTATCTGTATATCCCAATTAGTCCACTAGGCTACAGTTGCCATTAGAGGCACCACCACAAAGTGAATTTGGCCATTGGCAGTGGATACCATGGTAGTTTTTGGATCACTATTGACTCCTCAAAGTTCTGTCCTGTTAGTAGTAGTAGGTAAAATAAGACATCAAGATTATCCCTGAAGAACAAGAAAGAGAGAAAACTCCAAAAACATATAACCATCGTGACTTCCTTTGTTTATTCTCAAATTTACAAAGCAAAATATAAAATAAGATTGACACACTATGAAGCTAATAGATCACTCTATCAGATATTGATGTTAAGGAAGATGGTGCTTTTCCATGGAGTCCTGAATTGGGTAGAGACAAGTTGCTTGAAATTGAATACTTCATAAGTTTTAGCAGAATTCTGCGCCATAATGTTCATTTTGACCAAACATGATGAGCATGTAAACTCCTAAGAAATGGAAGAATTACCCAATAACCCAAAAAATAACAATTTCAAAAGATCATGTAGAACTAGTTACGACCAACTATTTGCTTATAGAGATAAATGATCCCTTTTATTGGAGAGAGGGGTCATTGTATGGAGCAAGGCATACCGCATCGTTCCAGAAGATCCAATCATACTTGTGCAGATTCTTTCGGACTGTCAGGATCTTACTCCAGCTGGTGGGCCTGTTCTTATCAAAAATATTGCTCTCATCAATAAAATCATACCTATGTCTATCAGCATAGCTTCTTTTGTTGGGCTCAACCAATTTCATAAGCCCCTGAAAGGACCTTGCAGGAATGGTCCCAGACTCATCCGAGCAAGTCACCATCGCAATCCTAAACCTCTTCAGACTGTCCTTGTCTGCAGTTGAGGTCTCAAAGCACTTCCTGCCTAGATTGTTGGCCCTTAATAGAAAAACGCCAGTGCCATGTACCAATAACAGGGACACAATGAAAACAGCCAGCAGACTTAACATAACAGGACGAAAAACCCTCTCTGATAAGATCCAGCACCGGTGCTTTATATCTGGGCCCCCCTTGAACGAATCCTGCATAGTGATGCCTATGTAACCCCTTCAAGAATGCTTCCCACCAGGTGAAATCCCAACCCTCCTCTGCGGACAAAGGGCAGAAACCCCTCCCATTCCCATTCTAAATATCACAGATAGCACTTCTCTACTGCACCCAGAACTTCTCGTGATGCCGATTTAACAATATAAGCAAAAACCCAAAATAATCCTACGGTTCCCAACTGGATTTTACCTCCAAGTCAATCTCGTTCATAAACCCCATTGTATCAGAAACAACGCGATCAACAGTTCCTTAATGCCCTGGTCTCATAGCTATGAGGAAGTCATCCGCATAGCATGTATATTGAACAAATGGGAAGTGTCTTGACAAACTCTTTTCTCTTTCAATTGTGAAAAATATGTTCAATGTATTTTATACCATCAACGAATATTATATCATCATGTGAGGGATGGGACCATGTACTAATAACCATGTGTTTTCCTAAGAGGCATATAACCTCATAAATTGTCTAGCCTCTTAGTTAACCTTTTGTGGCAATAATAAGAAACTAACATTATTTTGATATGATATTCAACAATAGGATTTTGAAAAATTAAAGAAGTAACAATGCTTTGAATCAATCCTTCTTACACTGATTCTCACCTAGTAATTTCATATCAATACTATTATGCCTAATTTTGTAAAGAGAGAAGTTATTATGTAGCATGGTCACACTATTCATAATGATTTTGATTCAAGGAATTTTAATGATGCAATATGGAATATTATTTGATGTATGGCAAGAAAATATGTCACAAGGAAAAAATACTCACAACCAAGGGAAAACCCTACTTTGAAATGTCTTCATTGTTGAGCTCTTTCCTTGATTTAAGGGCTTCCTTTGCTTGGATAGTTTCTAAGGTTACAAATTGGTTTTGACTCAAGTCTTATTTTGTATCATTTATGGGTTTGGGAGTACCATGTTTTTCTCCCTCTATTCAAGGATCTGGATGCTTTTTGAAACTCTTATTCTTTCTACTAGGTTGGGGGTAGGTTCTTTGGGTAGTTCTTGTTGAAATGACTACAATCATGACAACTATTGCACTACAATGGCATATTTTCATAGTGGAATGGTTGCACAAGGGTCTATTTGTTGATTTTGGAGCTCTATCTCTCATGGGAGCTCTTCTTCAAGTTATACTTCAATGTGAATTCAAGCACAACTAAAGAACTTCGGTCTTGGATCAACTCTATCAACAACTCTTCTTAACTTATTCCATATTTCCTCAAGGCTCTTAATGCATAGTTGTTAAAAGATATATGCGGCAATCTCTCCCACACTAAAACATATGATGGGATCTCCTATTTTAGCTCAAAATATAGAGACCATTGATTAAGATGCATGTGTGTTATTGAAATCCATTTTTTTCTAGGTGAGAATAACTCCTTGAGCGCCGTCGCTTAAGCGACGCTTATGAGACTAGCCGTCGCTTAAGCATGGCCCTCTCACCTTTTGTAGATTTGTCGAAAATCACTTTGAAGATATCATTCTTCATGTGAAGATTTGAGTCGACCAAAAAATATCAATCAAATGCTTTGAATTTAATTAATGGTTAAAAATATTGAAACAACCAATTATATAAAATATATGAAATTTAATTTAATTATTTAAATTATATATAAAAATAAACAAGGTAGATAAAAATTCATTAATAAGGGATGCGCCGTCGCTTAAGCGATGCTTTCTAGGATAGCCATCGCTTAAGCGACGCTTAAGACCACAATTTAAAAAAAAAAATTAAACTTTGTGATTTTTGGTAGGTTTAAAAGAAAAAATCCACACGCCGTCGGAAGTAACCATCGGATTTTGGATCAAAATGTAGTAGTGTGGCCAGCTGTTCTACAGATCTCACAATATATGACAGCCGGGTTAAATGGGTTTGGTGCACCAGTACTCAGGTAGTTTCTTAGTGTAGGGCACTGTTCTTTGACACGACTTTCTGTCTTGCATCGGGTACACCAAACCTCCTCTCAAACATATTTTCCTTTCTTCATGTCACGAAGCTCCAAAGCCATTTCTGCCAACTGTGCATGTATCTGGGCTATGCCAGAATTATCTCCGACAGAAGTTGTTTCAAGCTTCATGGCAATTTCCAATGCCTCTTGCTGATCAGCAATCTTCTGTTGCACAAGTGGAGTCCTGATATGCGGCAATAATGCTGCAATGAACCACTCTTTATGCTATTCTGGTCCAATAGTAAAACTGACTTGATCCAATAGGACCTTGAACCTTTGATCAAAGTCCCACACTGATTCACCTCTCTTTTGCTAAATTTCCTTTAGTTCAGTTATACACTGCGACTCTGATTTAGGTTTCTTGAATTCCTTTAGCATGGATTTTTTAATATTGGCCAAGATATAGTTCTGAGTACTAGAGAACTTCATAAACCAGGTCAAAACCCGGTCTCTGAAAGAGGTGATTAGCTGCGCTCTTCTTGTATTTTCATCCGTAATACTCTTAGCAGTCCACATAGCTTCGCATAAGAACCAAAACTGCTCTAGATCCTCTGATCCAGTTCCTTTAAAGACTGGGAGTTTGATATCATCATTCACATGGGCCATATTGGATCAAGGTGGGGGAGGATGGGGGTTGACAACAGGGGGAGGGGAACCTACTGAAGTAGACTGACCTGTGACAGGACTACTACGGTTAGGGTTACTTTCATATTGCAACGGGTTCTCGAGGGTAACAGGTCTTCTCTGCGGAGTTACAGGAGGGTTTCTAATAGAAGGGGTTTCCTCAGAGTTAGAGTTGTCTAGACTTAGCGGGGTATACTTGGTATTTTGGCCTAGGGTATAGGATCCAAGATTTCTCTTGTATCTTTTGCCGCTTCGAAGCAAACCACTTTGCTCGTCGAAGTCACTTTCACTTCCAAACATAGGTTAGTAACAACAATTCTAGCAATCTGATTTTATAAGCAATATGCCTTTTTCAACCAACAACATTTTAATTTGCAAACTAAATGAATTTAAGTACTTACCCCTTGGTCCTTTGAAAAATTGTCGTTCAGCTTCGCTAAAGGAAGTACTCGTGTCGATGGCAAACTCCATCACAAATGCTTCAAGGGTTCGCATTGTCCAGAAATCAACAGCTCACGATATCGCGTTGTTCACCCTTTTCAATATATTAACTCTTTCTGGGGTCCAATTAGGAAACTGATCTTCTTGGAAGTTCATCCTTCTCTCTGTCAACCTGGATAACCATTGGTGCAATTCTATGTGGATACTACCAAAGAAAATTTCATAAATATCAGCAAAAATGTACCTTTGCAAGAATTCGTTTGAGCTACAATGAGGATCCTTATTTTCTTGTTTCGTAAATTTCAGATAGGTCTCTTCGATCCAGTCGTTGATTTCTTTCACTGAGGGCCTCCAAAACATAACCCTATAGGTACGATGTAAATCCCTGTTGAGCAGATACTGTTCAACTGGAAATGGAACCAATTTGTTGGGCTATGGGCAAACCCAAGTTTTATACCTTTTATCTTCGCACCAACAAAAGACCCACAGTGTTGGCCCTTTCAGCAACAACCTGCGAACATGTTGCAGTCTCACTCGAAACAGCTATGGGGTGCCGCAGAATCAGGTTTCTGCAAGAATAAGAGGGATATTACTGTACCTTTAGCCTTAACAAAGAATAAATATGAAGTATAGATCTTCAACAGTTACTTAAATAGATTCACAGTTAGATAAACATACAGTTACTTGCTTAACCCTTAACTAGGAATTCACAACGAAGTTATTATTTAACAGTTATCTTATCTTATCACTTATCTACTTATCAAAGCATAAAATATAACAGCACAAAACAACAGAACCACCACAACACATGATATACGTGGTTCACCCCCAGTGTAGGGGCTACATCCACAAAACTGTGTTTATATTCAATTCTTTACAAAAACCACAGTTTTGATCTGCACACTCAGCTGCAGATATTCTCAGTCTTCCACAAATTGTGCACTTAGCTGCAGATTTGCGCACTCAGCTGTAGAACCTTTCTTACAAAAACCCTCTGCGCACACAGCTGCAGAGGTCGTCCACGCACACAGCTGGGACTTAACCTTAAACCCTTAAGAATATCTCTTATCTTCGCATCACATTAGGATCATAAGATAATCATCAAAGGCCTAACCTCACTCCTTTACATAAGTGCTTATTTATACAAGTGCACTATTACAAAACCATGGACTTAAACCATGGGCACCCACAAACCATAACCCTAGGTTTAAACCATGGGTCATTTACAAAAAGAGGGGCTTCGACCCAACCCCGACACCCCTAATACTATTTTGTGTCGTAACTCTGCTTACAAGCTTCCACAAAAACCATGGAGTTACCAAAACTTAGGACCTTGAAGGTTGGATCCCTAACAACTCCCTTTCCTCACGACGTTGAGTCTTCCTGACTTGTTGAGATTGATGAACGATCCTCTAGCTCATGACCTGACTTGGCTGGCTATCCCTACTAAGCTTTCCTCGGACATACCTAAGTTCGAGGGCAAATCGGGAGAGGATCCAAGCGAACACATTACTATGTTTCACCTATGGTGCTCTTCGAATTCCTTACACCAAGACTCCATCCGTTTAAGGCTATTTCAACGCACCCTTACAGGGCCTTCCGCGAAATGGTATATAGAGCTACCTATGGTGGCATTTGCTTTTTTTGACAACCTTGCGATGACTTTTCTTAATCACTTCTAGCTGCTAGTGTGTTATGACATTGGTACTGAACTCTTGTTGACATTTTGGCAGGATAAAGCCACACATATCTTGGATCATATTCAAGAGTGGCGTAGACGGAAGAGGTTAATTAAATCCTTTATACCACTGGAATTCCTCCTCGAATGGTCCCTTAAGTCATTATTGCCATATATAGTGAAGGATGTTTCTACATCCGGAGTGTAGAATGAGGAACAAGCGATTTTTAGGGCGCAGGAACTAGACTTGATTTATGCTCAATCCGGTTTGTTATATGAGATTATTCCCAATGCTCCACATTCTAGTTTCGACCCCAAAGTCAAACCTGGACCAAATGCCAATGGCATTGTGGGTTGTGCAAGTGTGAAACCTATGGATTTGGTTGCAAAACAAGTTAATTAATTGTCAATCAACCAATTTGCTTCAGGACAAGCTACAGCTTAGTCTCAACCCGCCCAAATGGCGAGTGTACTTTCTATCCAATCGTCAGACCAGAAGGGTAACCAGCAGCCCAGACGAAATAGAAAAAGGGGTAAGAATAATCATAAGGGTGGGAATAAGAATAAGAATGCTAATAGTAATGACAATAATAGTCGTAATGCTAGGGGGGACAAGCAAGATAAATGTAAGGTTAAGTTCCCTTGCAAGTTGTGTAAGGATAATCACCTCACTTACTTGTGCCTTTGTATTGATGAAGCTTCGAGGTTCTTGGCATAGGGCCCAGCTGTGCTAACTAACCCTTTACCAAACAATCAAAATATGAACTCAAAGTCCCATGACCAGTCTGGTGCTAATCAAGATCCGCCAGAGGGTAGTGGTCATGGTTGCATTAACATGGTCTATGCTGCAAAAGTTGTGACCGGTGCTAAAGATTATGGTTCATCACAACCCAGCCCAGGAAAAGAGCCTGATCCAACAGGGTCTCCTTTGCGTATTGAGAAACCTATGGATAAACCTGAAGCTGCACCTTGCATTCTAAAGGGATTCCTTAAGCATTCAGGGCACAATCCTAATTCCTAAGCCACCCAAAACTATTCAGTTGTCGAGGATTTGGGCTACACTCCTTGTGCGATGTCTCCATTGGAAGTGCTTTAGAGTTGTCCTTCGCAAAGGAAGGCGTTGCTTTCTACCCTTGGTGTGAACAATGATGATTCTTCCTCCGTGATTAAATTTGAAACCACAGGACTTTAGCCTCGCCTGCCTTACTATGTGTCTCTTTTGATTCACATAGAATGTCTTAATATGACTGTCAAGCGCACTGTGATTAACGAAGGTGCTGCCGCTTCTGTGAAGTCTTTATCATGTTGGAAGGGTTGAGGTTCCCCTGAGCTGTCTAAATCAGCGACCATGTTAACTGCATTCAATGGGAGATCATTTAGGATGCATGGCATCCTTCCTTCCCTTAAATTCCATTTGGGAGGGAAGACCATTGTGATAGACGTTGAGGTGGTTGATGGACCCCTTGACTACAATCTCTTGCTGGGTAGGAATTGGATGTACAATATGAAAGCTGTTGCTTCTTCCCTATTTCTCGTTGTATGCTTTCCACATAACGGGAAGATAGTCACGATTGATCAAATGACATTTAAGAATCCGTCTATTACCACATATTCGGGAGCTTCGATCCCGATCATTGAGCACTGTCAGCCAGCAACTAGGAGTGTGGGTGTAGGCATGTATCCATCCCTCATGGGAAGCTTTAGCTGTCCTGCACTGATTCTTATGACAGGTTCTAGTTTCGGTGAGCCTTCGACATCTATGAGATTGGTGTCTTTTCACACGAGTCATATGGAAGATCCTTGGATTCTTACTACACCGAGTACTCCGAGTGAGACCATCGTGATGGACATGCTGTTGCCTGCAGCTATGATAGCTTATCAAGCTTATCTCGAGTGTGTTGCAGAGCCTAGTCCTTCCTCTTTGTGGATGGAGGAGGAGGACCCTTATGTGCTACCAGCATGGGCAGTATAGTCTTCTCACATGCATGACTACCTTGATACAGTCTTCGCTTCAGATGAAGTGATTATTGAGGCTATGTCAGGAGTTGAGACACCATGGGAGGAACTCCATCATAGATCTTACTTTCTTCCCGAGCTTGACCCCTTAGAGTGTGAGGACTTTAGGGTGATTTTTAGTGTGAGATTTGGTAGTCCTATGGTTCTGTTAAGCTCTCCTAGTCAGATGGCTGATGAAAACATGGAAAACACATCTTCAACGATTCCTATCAACATCTCTCACGATCCTGGCAGGATAGAGAATGTCTGTATTGGGGCGAAATGTTCCCATGCTGAGATTCTGGAATATACCGAGCTATTCAAATAATTCTATGATATATTTGCTTGGTATTACGATGAAATGCCAGGTATAGACCCTCTAATTGTCGAGCATGAGATTAAGACTTACCCCAACGCTAAGCATGTTCGACAACGTTTGCATGTGTTGAATCTTGCGAAAGCACCCGTGATTAAGGCAGAGATAGAAAAGCTGTTAAAAGCTGGTTTTATCTATCCCATTCCCTTAACAGAGTGGGTTTCAAACCCTGTTCTAGTGGATATGAAGTAGGGAGCGATCCACATATGTACTGATTTTCACGATTTAAATCATGCTTGTCCTAAGGACAATTTCCCCACACTATTTATTGATCAGATTTTGGATGAGTGTGTGAGTAGCGAGGTTTTTTCCTTTATGGACGGATTTTTTGGGTATAATCATATACAAATTAAACTTGAGGACCAACATAACACTGCATTTATTTGTCCCTATGGAACTTTTGCATATCGGAAAATGCCTTTTGGCCTTAAAAACGCCGGAGCTACATTTCAACAGGCAATGACCTTGATCTTCCATGATCTCAAGTCAATCATCAAAGTTTTTTTTGGATGACCTTGCTGCTCATTCTCATATGAGAATGCTTCATCCCTATCACTTGAGATTGGTATTCAAAATATGCCGGCACTATTTGGTTAGACTAAATCCTCATAAGTGCATCTTTTGTGTGAAGTCAGGTCATTTGTTAGGATTCATCATTTCTAAAGAGGGCATAAGATTCGACCCTTTAAAGGTTGAGGCAATACTTCAGTTGTCTCCCCTGAAGAATATCCGTCATCTTCAATGTTTGCAAGGCATGGAAAACTTCTTACAGATATTTGTTGTCAACTTTTCCAATTTGACTAGAGGCTTCATGTGTCTATTGAAGAAGGACACCCCCTTTTGTTGGGATTAGCAAGCCCAAGAGTCCTTTGATGCACTCAAGTGAGCCCTAGCATTGGCCCCGATGATTAGCCCCCCAGACTATAGCCGTGATTTTATAATTTATGTGGCCGCGTCCATGGATATGATTGGTATGGGTTTGGTTCAAGAGGATGAGGAGCTCTAAGAGCATGTCATATATTATCTAAGCTAAAACCTTATTGACGCAGAGATTCGTTATTCTCATGTCGAGAAGCTTTCTTTAGCTACCGTACATGCGGTTCAACGGTTGAGACATTATATTCTTTTTCGCCAGACCTTGGTTGTAGCCCATGTCAATCCATTTCAATTTGTCCTCACTCAAAGGATGATTGGGGGAAAATATAATAAATGGATTGTCATTCTTCAAGATTTCACTCTCGATTTTGTTTTGGCAAAATCAAAGAAGTCTTTAATTTTTGCAGAGCTTATATCGGATTTCCCAAGCGAGGCCGAGGAGTTTCTTTGTGAAGATACATTTGTCGATGAACACATCTTCTTAATATCAACTTTAGACCCATGGTATGGGGATATCATAATATATTTATAAACATTGAAGTTCCCTACTCACCTCTCGCGAGATGAGCGACGACGATTATGTCACGTGTCTAAGAACTACCTAATAGTGGATCACACTCTGTGATGCCGTGGGGTAGATTCCATTTTACGACGTTGTTTAACTCATGAAGAGGTTGAGGTAGTGCCGAATGATTTCCATGGAGGGGCATGTGGTGGTCATTTATCTGGGCTTTCTATAGCTCAAAATATCTTAAGAGAGGGTTATTTATGGCCGTCAGTCTTTAAGGATTGTGTAGATATGGTCAAGAGGTGCCACCCTTGCTAGGTGTTCACACGTAATATGTGCTTGAAACCTACCCCGTTACATCCCATTATCACCGCCGGTGTCTTCACTAAGTGGGGGCTCGATTTTATGGATTGCAACCCAGCTTCGGCTGGGGGGCACCATCATATTATAGTCGCTGTTGATTACTTCACAAAATGGGATGAGGCTATGCCTACAATTAAATTCGATGGTGAGACAGCTGCCCACTTCGTATTCAACCAAATTATTACTTGGTTTAGAATTCTAAAAGAGCTTGTCACTGACCATGGCTCACACTTTTAGAATCGTATGATGGAAGAGTTGGCATCAAAATTAGGGTACAAGCAAGAGCATTCCTCCTCTTACTACCCTCAAGCGAATGGACAAGTAGAGGCAGTGAATAAATCACTCAAATCCATTCTCCAACGAACCATCACACAAAGAAAGAATAATTGGCACATCATGTTATATCCTGGTTTGTGGGCATATAGAACCGGTCTCAAGACTGCCATGGGTTTTTCTCCATATCAACTTGTACATGGAGTGGAGTCGATATTGTCGTTTGAATGCGAGATTCCTTATTTGAATCTAGTTGTAGAACTCTTACCAGACACTTCACCATTGGAGGAGCATTTGGACTACCTTGAGCAACTTGATGAGCATCGTCGAGATGCCTTGGTGGCTCTAGAGGTCAATAAACATCACGTAAAGGTCCAGTACGATAAGTCTGTCCATCCAAGGAGGTTTAGTGAGGGAGACTTGGTCCTTTTGTGGGATCAATCGAAAGAACCCTTGGGTGCAGGAAAATTTAATCCCATGTGGCGTGGTCCTTACCAGATCAAATGTGTCTTAGAGAAGGGTGCTTATCAGTTAGTGGATTACGAGGGAACGACCTTGGTGGAGCCTAGAAATGGGCTCTATCTCAAGAAGTACTATGCATGATTTTTAGCCAAGGCTGGTTATTGTATATTATTGTACAGTCTTGCATAGTTAGGTCTTTTTCTTATAGTGATCGAGTTTGTGATTAGTTTCCGTTTCTTTTGGTAGATGTCAATGGAATCTTCCACCTACATAGGATTCATAGATGGTGCAAGCCATCAGATTCAACACTTAGCCTCTGCTGCTTGGGTGATTTATACTCCTATGGGTTAGGTACTGTCTTCAGGAGGCATATGTCTACGGCCATCTTCCAACAATGTTGCTGAATATAGTGCCGCTATTGAGCTTCTACGGGATGCCATTTCACATGGCATTCTATCTCTTGAGGTACGTCTTGATTCAGAGTTGGTAGTGTCACAACTTAGTGGTTTTTACCATGTTAGAGATCCGACGTTATTAAGAAGATTCTTACGTGTGAGATTATTAGAATGACAATTTGACAATATAACATACATACATATTCCAAGAATTAATAATCAAGTTGCTGACTCATATGCTAACTACGTGTTAGATTGGAATTTGTTTCATTCACAATAAATTCATCACAAACACAATTTTTACACATGTAAATAAATAAACCGATCACCATAAAAAAAAAATTATATAACATCCAAAATGTGGTAATACATAGTGCCATGATACAAAATTGGGGATCTCAAGCCACCAACATATAATACACGGTAGTACAAAATGTATACACTCCCAGGTATCTAATCCTGTGGAGGAGGAGGAGGGTTGTGATCATGGAAGGTCACTACGGCTCTAGCTAGACATAGAAATAATCGCACCCAAGATCATGGTACACCCACCACCTGGTGCTGCATAGACTCAGGTAAGTCCTTGACTTGCACCATGGGAACCCTATGTGGTAACATCACAAAATTGGTATCAATGCTTTGGATCATTCGCTCTGCATCAACACCCGTGATATCATCTCCTCTTCCCCTCCGTCTATGACGAGGGAAGCCTTTCGGCCGCCGTGGTTGCACATCTACACACAAATGGTAGATGTCACTATGTATTGTCACACAAAAATATGTCTTTTGATTCCATATAATCAGAAAACACAAAAAAAAAAAATAAGTCAAAAATTAAAAAATGAGAGGGTCGAGATTTGTTACCTATATAACCATATGCTGATCCTGGTGGTAGCAGCATGTCCGGGTCCCCCCAGAAATCTATCCCTACATAGGGGTTGTCATTGATGGCAACTATCTGTTGTCGCCACCATGGAAAGAAGTCAACTGGATAGGGGTTGGCCACCCTACCTCCCCCCAGTCTGCTCAAAGCATCTGCCCAACGTTGTTGGGCCAGATCTTGAACCCCATGAAGAGGAATGTCCACTCTGGGGCTCAATCCTGGAACACGCTCGAAGAAAAACATGCTCAATATACTGCTGAACCTGAAGTTCCACACTCTGCTAGCCTTACACTCACTGAGCTGATGTTTCATGTTGCTCAGTAGTGTAGTGCTCTAGTCATAAATCATGGGTCTCATGCACTCCACTGCATGGAACATTAGAGGCCGTGAGTCCTGGTGGAGTGATGCCAAGCCTACTATCCTGCCCAATGTCAATAGTATGGCCTTTAGGCCCAGCACCTGTATAGCGTTGGTAGGGACCTGACTCCCCACCTTCTCTATGTCTGGATAGCAGTACAATGCAATGTACTCATCGATAGTCAGACCACCTCCTGGACCACCATGAGACCGAAGGTTCACTACCTCCCCCCATCGAGAAAGCCTTGTAATGAAGTATATGTCCTCCACCTCTATAGTGAGGGACATCCCATCTATCTAGAAGGACTTAGATTTTTGATCCCAGTAATCCACCAGCATCTGAAATAGTCTTGGTTTGGCCCTCAAGCTACCAAGACACCAAAAATTATAGAGTCCACATGCACATAGAGCTTGTTGAGCCATTATACCGGCCCTTACTGCTTCCTCTATCTCACCATGTTCATGCTCTCTCCACTCTAGGACCATCCTGCACAAGAAATTACAAGTTTTCCCATTAGATTATTGAGAAAACCTTGTGTGTGGCCTCATACGCGACTGTTTTTAAAATAGCCACGTATGTACGCGAGTATGGGGGCATTTTCCGTGTATATCCGGCCCTATACATGGAAAAACCCTTGATTTCCATGTGGACTACATCGCCCTTTTTAGTTTGTCCTAGAAAGCTTAAATTGATCATGGAATTTGATAAAAAAATGCATTGAAATGGAAGAGAAGAGCATGGGTAAATACCTGGAAGAAACGATAGTGGATTCTGCCAGCTGGATCTCCTAGAATTCACTGTTGAAAATCTAAACTCAAATGGGTAAATGTTTCAAATGTTTTATAATATTTTGAATTGTTTACTATTTATAGAAAATTTTCAAATATTTGAAAATTTTTACCCCCTTTCCTATAGTTTTGATAATTTCTAACCATTTTGGACCATTTTTGACATAATTCATGATGTAGAGGACCTTTTTCAGTGCCGTTTTAGCCGTTGGATTGACCCGTTCATGCCGATCTCAAGTGTCATATATAAAATGGCATATAGGTTAGGTTTCATCACTATTTTCATTTTGCATGACCTTATGACCATCTTATCATGACCTTAGGTACAAACCCACTCTACTATGTCACAAAACCTTCTTGCTGTTTTAGAAGTGGCATGATATGAGTGGTAGAGATTTACCTTACATGGGTACCCTAGTTAGCGCCTTATTTTCATTTGGTGCCCATACTGACGTTTTATCCTTTAGGGTGTGGGAGTCCGTTGTATAGTACTTCCATGACATTTCACAAGAGCCCCATACTCCTCTTGATCTTTTGCTGGCCTATTTCCCTCAGGACTCCCTCATGTCAAGTTGTGAATGCATTATCATGAGCTTTTCCTACCTTATTGAGCTTTACGCCGGCTTCCCTGACATTGCATTTCGGCCATATATCTTGAGCTTGTGTCATGTCTAGCCATGCAGAGCCATTTTTTATATCCTTCACAGCTTGTTTCCCTTTTTACCGGGAGGGTATTTTCTCCCGAGTGTCGATATCCTACACATGTATCCTTGCATTGAGAATAGGTATGTTCCACTACTTGGAACTAGTTTGTTTGCCCTTATGACACTCGTCTCCTCCTAGTCTGTAACTATACAACAATTTTATTCTTTTTCAAGCTTTTTAAATAATTGAAAAAGTCTAAAATCATCAAAAAACCAAAAAGTCGGACAAGGAAAGATGTTATCTTTGGTAGCTGTCGAGTCATGTCACCTTCAAACAGAGAAGTGTATATCACATCCATTGTTTGGGTTCATAGTTTGACTTTAGGAGCTGTACTCATTTATCTGATTTTATCTCCACCGACGGGTTAAGCTTCCAGTCCCCATGCAGCCTCTGTCGATGCCTCCTATGTCGCAGAGATGTCCTAGTTTGTATATCGAGTCTATGCTGCCTTTATTTAGTCACTATACACCGTTATGCTCTTGTTTGAAGGAAGTTGAATCCTGAGTCGGCCATTCCTCAGTTATCTTGACTTTGCATGTCGGCCATTCCCAGTACAGTTACTGGTTCGTGCACCTTATGATCGAGTCCTTCCACATTATACAACTTTGTTGAGTACCTTGTGTTAGATGATGGGGGATGCCTTAATGCCCTCCTTCCAGCATATTTCATCCCATTGAATTCACATCATTTATTCTAGGATTGGAATCTAGAGTCATTTTGAGTGCCTTGAGACTTACAGTCATCAGTGGCAGGTTCTCTCACCATTGACAGTCTTTGGGAATACATTAATGTCCCTTGATCGATGGATCCTCTCAAGTGTTTGACCTCAACACATTTATTCACACTGGTTATTTTTCACTCTAGTACCTTGATTCCTATTTTCATTATTGGTGGGTGATATCGCGTCTGTTAATGGTATACATTAATGATCGGTAGTCAGACGATGAACTACTATGTTTGACCTCGACACCTCTATTCACATAGTAGGACATGTCCTCGTAGTGGTTTGTGTAGAAGACCTTCCAGATTGGTGGCATCCCTTATATGCTACCTCCTTGATCGTGCCAGTGTTCATGAGATCTCGGCTCTCATGATTTGATTCCAGTATATGTCAGACATTTTCAGCCACTATGGAGATCTTGATCTGTTATATATCTTCAGCCATTATGGAGATCATAGTCCTTTGTATATCTTCATCATGGAGATTCTGATCTATGTATATTATGCATGACAATGAACACTTATGTGATATCTAGTATCATTCCTATTCATGGCCATTGTACTCTTATGTATCCGGGACTGCTATATGTATTTGTAGTTATGTGCATAGTTGTATTATTGTACTATGTTGATTGGGTGGCTGGTCTTCCATTTGGGATCCTTGATGACTCCACTTCTGGGATGGACTTATAATGTATTTCAGCCATCATATGACCCCTCTGACCTCACACATTAGGGGGCATCTGTTATAGATGATTTCACCACTCGAGGTGAATCACACTTTGTATGGCCTTCCCCTATCCCGCTGCAGACTCCTTAGATCCCTTGGACCATTTTTTTGTCCTTTGATGTTTTCCTGACCATCCCTAAAAACATGTGAAAAATGATACACGCAACTTTTAAACCTATAATCGCGTATATACGTGGGTTTGACCACTAAAATCATGTACATCGGGATGTGTACAAAATCCAAATCCTTTTGTAGTTTTCCTTGACATGGATCTGAATCACTTGACTCCTAGCCTTCCCTATGCCTTGAGATCGCTCAGATTCGACCTTTCATTACCCCTTTGAAAAGATATATAAGGAACTCCTTGGTAAATTGAAGGCATATGAGAGAATTGAGGGCAAAGAAACTATAGTCCATTGTTTCCGAAACTTATGCTTGAGTCTGCATCCCTTTGTCCCTTGGAGCACTTTTGTGTTCTTCCTAAGCTTGCCTTTTGCTTATGAGGTTGCTATTGAGAGATGGAGGATTGAAGTGGTGGAGGCCCAAGTGGGGGATTCAGTTTCTTCGATTCGCAGACGTGCTGACAAAGGTTGTATCTATTATAATCTCTGATTTATATTAATAGAAATATCTTTTCCTGTCCTATAATGTGTGTTTGAATGAATATTTTATCCATGGGATTATGTCAAATGCTTATACATTATTGATTATATATTCTAGAATAGATCTAACACCATGGTATATAGAATGCTTCTATTGTTTACTTGTTGTTGAGGAAGTAATTTATCAATTCAAGCCGAAGTTGGAAAGCTCAACGGGGATCTACTTCAACTATCCGGAATAAGGTATGAGGTCTGATCCTTTAGTGTTAGACACTTAATTTCTATTGCATATTCGAAAGGATTGATTTCTGGAGTCAAGTTGTCTATTGTGGTACCCCAAGCCATAGGAATTTCTCTCCATAACAAGCACCATCAATGAATGCTATGTAAATGGAAGATTCCATTGACATCTTCCATAAGAAACGAAAGCTAATCAACAAACCCGATCACCATAAGAAAAACTAACTATGCAAAAAAATGTACAATAATATACAACAATCAGCCATGGATGAAGATCATGCATAGTATTTTTTAAGATAGAGCCCATTTCTAGGCTCCGCCAAGGCTGTCCCTTCATAATCTACCAGCTCATAGGAACCCTTTTCTAACACACAGTTGACCATATAAGGACCATGCCACATGGGATTAAACTTCCCTGATCCCAAGGGTTATTTAGCTTGATCCCATAAAAGGACCAAATATCCTTCACTAAACCTCCTCGAATGGACAGACTTATCATACTGGACCTTAACACGATGTTTATTCACATCTAGAGCCACTAAAGCATATCAGTGCTGCTCATCAAGCTGCTCTAAGTGGACCAAACATTCCTCCAATGCGGAAGTGTCTGGTAAAATCTCTATAGCTAGTTTGAACGAAGGGATTTCACATTCAACCGGAAAGGCAGACTCCACCCCATGTACGAGCTGATATGGAGAAAAATCGGTGGCAGTCTTAACCGTGGTCCTATATACCCATAAAGAAGGATATAACATGATATGCTAACTTGTTTTGCTTTGTGTGATGGTTTGTTGGAGAATGGAGTTAAGTGATTTTTTCACTGCTTCAACCTGTCCATTCACCTGAGGCTAATAAGAAGGGGAGTGCTCCTGCTTATACCCTAAATTCAAAGCAAACTCTTCCATCATTCGATTCTAAAAGTGCCTACCATGGTAAGTGACAAGATCCTTAGGAATACCAAATCGAGTAATAATTTGGTTTAATACGAAATGCGCGACTGTCTCACCATTGGATTTAATCATGGGCATAGCCTTAGCCAATTTCATGAAATAATCAACGGCCACTAAAATATGATGATGCCCCCTAGCTGAAGCTGGGTTGCAATCCATGAAGTCAAGCCCCAACTTGGTGAAGGGACCGACAGTGATAATCAGATGTAACAGGGCAGGATGTCAGTGCATATTGCGTGCAAACACCTGGTAAGGGTGACACTTATTGACCACATTAACACAATCTTTAAATATCGATGACAAAAAATATCCTGCTCTCAATATTTTTTGTCCTGTAGAAAGCCCAAATAAATGACCACCACACGCCCCTCCATGGCAATCATTTAGCACAACCTCAGCCTCCTCATGGGTTAAAAAATGATGTAAAATGGAATCTACCCCATGGCAGTACAAAGTGTTATCCACTATAAGGTAGTTCTTAGATATGTGACGTAATCATCATCGCTCATCCCATGAGAGGTGAGTAGGGACCTTCAATGTTTGTAAATATGTGATAATATCACCATACCATGGATCCAAAGTTGAGATAAGAAAGATATTCTCATTGACAAACGTATCTTCATAAACTTCCTCCTCCTCCTCAATTGGGAAATAAAAAATGAGCTCCGCAAAAATTAATGATTTCTTCGATTTCACCAAAACAAATTCAAGATCATATTCTTGCAAAATAACAATCTGTTTATTATACTTTCCCCTGATCATCCTTCTAGTGAGGACGAATTGGAATGGATTGACATGAGCAACCACCAAGGTCTGGTGAAGAATAATGTAGTGCCTCAATCTCTGAACCGCATGAACGGTAGCTAAGGCAAGTTTCTCCACATGGGAATAATGGATTTCCTCATCTATAAGGTTCCGGCTCAAATAGTATATTACATGCTCATGGAGCTCCTCATCATCCTGAACCAAAAGCATACCAATCGTATCCATGGACATAGCCACATAAATAAATAATTCACGGCTATATTCAGGTGGACTAAGCATGGGGGCCGATGCTAAAGCTCGCTTGAGTGCATCAAAGGACTCCTGGGCTTGCTCATCCCAGCAAAAGGTAGTATCCTTCTTCAAAAGACACATAAAGCCTCTAGTCAAATTGGCAAAGTTAACCACGAATCTCCATAATAATTTTTCCATGCCTTGCAAACATTGAAGATGTCTATTATTTCTTGGGGGAGACAATTGAAGTATTGCCTCAACCTTTAAGGGATCGACTCTTATACCCTCCTTGGAAACAATGAATCCTAGCAAATGACCTGACTTTTTGCAAAAGATGCACTTATGAGGATTTAACCTAACCTAGTAGTGACGACATCTTTCGAATACTAAGATCAAATGGTTGGAATGACGCACTCTCACCCGAGAGTAAGAAGCTAGGTCATCCAAAAATACTTCAATAATCAATTTGAGATTGTGAAAAATCAAGGTCATAGCCTGCTGAAATGTGGTTGTGATGTTTTTAAGACCGAAAGGCATCTTTCGATATGAAAACATACCCTAAGGACAAATAAATGCATTTTTTTGTTGATCCTCGGGTTTAATTTGGATCTAATTATATCCAGAAAAGCCGTCCATGAAGGAGAATACCTCACTTCTTGCACACTCATCCAAAATCTGGTCAATAAATGGTGTGGGAAAATTATCCTTAGGACATGCATGATTTAAATCATGGAAATCAATACATATACGAATGGCTCCCTATTTCTTATCAACCGGAACGAGGTTTGAAACCCACTCCACCAAGGGAACAGGATAGATAAAGCCGGCTTTCAACAGCTTTTCTATCTCAACCTTAATCATGGGTGCTTTTCTAAGATTCATCGCACGCAAACATTGTTGAATAGGTTTGGCATTGAGATAAGTCTTAATTTCATGTTCAAGAATGAGAGGGTCGATACCTAGCATTTCCTCATATGACCAAGCAAAGACATCACAAAATTCTTTGAACAACTCGGTATACTCTTGAATCTCAGCATGGGAAAATTCTGCCCCAATATAGACATTCTCAATCTTTCCAGGATCACAAGAGAGATTGATAGGAATCGTAGGTGATTTGTTCGCCATGTTCCCATCAGCCATCTGACCAAGAGAGCTTAATGGAACCATAGGACTACCAATATTATCGCTAAGAATCTCCTGAAAGTCCTCACACTCTAAGCGGTCAAGCTCAGGAAGAAAATAAGATCTATGATGTAACTCTTCCCAAGGTGGCTCAACTCTAGACATAGCCTCAATCATAGCTTCATCTGACGTAAAAACACTATCAAGGCACTCATGTGCATGATAGGACTCAACTGTCCATGCAAGCAGTACATATGGGTCCTCCTCCTCTGTCTATGAAGAATAAGGACTATGCTCTGCAACATAATCAAGATTTTATTGATATGCAATCATGGCTACAGGAAACGACACGTCTATTTCGATAGGTCCGTTCGAAAGACTCGGTGTAGGAAGAATCCAATGATCTTCCATATGGGAAGTGCGAAAAGACACTAGATTCAATGAAGATGAAGGACCATTGAAACTAGATCCAATAATAAGGACGGGTGCAGGACAACTAAATGTCCCCATAAGGGATGGATACATACCTACACCCATAATCCCTGTTGCTCATTGAAAGTGATCAATAATTGGGATTGAAGCTCTCGACGATGCACTAACACTCGAATTTTTTAATGATGTTTGATCAATCGTTATTACAACAAAAATGGATTTAACATCGGATTTAGCACCGGATTTTAGTGTAATTTTTTCCCAATTTTGGTGAACAATTTGGTGCTAAACCTGGTGCCATTGTACAATTTCATAAAACGCCATCCATTGCATCTTTTTTCTCATCCTTTTTAACATCCATTTTTGTCTCCATTTTTGCACCCAATTTTTTGCATCTTTTGTTACACCCTTATTTGCACCCAATTTTGCATCCTTGTTTGCACCTAGTTTGATGCTTAGTTTTGCATCCAATGTTGCGTCTTATTTTACTCCTATTTTTTCATCGAGTCTTGCACCATGTTTTGCATCAAATTATGTATCTAATTTTGCATCTAGCATTACATCTAGCTTTGCATCCAATTTTGGGCCCAATATCGTGTCTTGTTTTGCATCTAGTTTTGCATCCAATTTTACTTATAATGTTGCATCCCCTTTTGCATATTGTTTTACGTCTTTTTTTGTATCCATGTTTGTGCCTGATGTTTCATCTTCTTTTATGTCGTATTTTGCATCTTGGTTTGCACCTAGTGTTGCATCCTAGTTGATATCTTTTTTTGCATCTATGTTTGAGTCCAATGTTGCACCTAGTGTTTTCATTGGTTTTGAAACCATGTTTGTATATAATATTGCATCCAATTTTATGTCCAATGTTGCATCCCATCTTGCATTGAATATTACATCTAGTTTTACATCCAATGTTTCGTCCCATCTTGCATCGAATATTGTGTCTCATTTTAAGTTTTTTTTTGTGCTAAGTTTTGCCTCCAGTTTTGCACCTGGTGTTACACCTGGTTTTATGTCCATCGATACACCATATTTTGTGCCCAAATTAATGTCCAATTTTACATCTAGTTAGGAGTCCACTTTTGCATCTACTGATGCATCTAGTTTTGGGCCTAGTATTGCATCTAGTTTTGAGTCATTAATTGTGTCTAGTGTTGAGTCTTTTTTTGCATCCAATTTTGCGATTAGTGTAACATCCATTTTTGTGTCCACATTTGCGTCTAACATAAGGTCCAATTTTGCATCTACTTTTGTGTTTTGTGTGACGTCTACTTTTACATCCTCTTTTGCATTTAGTGTTGCATATAATATTGCATCAATTTGGCACTACCACATTTTTTACCTTTAGAAATACATTGCAATATTATTAGGGCATGGAGGAATCGAACCACCGACCTCCTACTTATAAAGCAGGAACTCTTCCATTGAGCTAGTGACCCTTTAAGAATAGGGAAGATGAGCAATATTAACACATTAGATTTCATCATTGTCTCTGAAATATTGTTTCACCTTTATTGTTTTATGTATAGTTTGTCATGTGTTTTTCCTATCATGCCTATTGACATACATTTAAATATTATTATGTTTTCTCATCCAAAACCAACACATTTGAAATAGAAAGATTCTAAACACTTGCATATGGAAACTATTAGCTTCCATTCTGATAGATTGCACATCCACCTTGGTTTTCCTACAACAATGCCTACAAATGTAATGCTATGTTACCAAAAATGAGAAATGAGAAATGCAAAAAGAAAAGGGAATGGTACACGAAATGGGTTTTGGAGGTTTCACATAGAAGAAACAAGGAGAGAGAGAAAAAAACACTAATGGTGAAGAAGAGCATGGAGATGACAGGGCCTGGATACAGTCAAAATGCAGCCTAGGTTGTCAATGGGTCTTGATTTGTGGGTTAAGTAGGTTTACTTACTTGGTAAAAATTGTTGTGAACAAGAGCTTGGTTAGTTTGTATGCCAGGTAAAAATTGTTGTAAACAGGAGCTTGGTTAGTTTGAACTTTGTATGCCAAGAGGCATTTAATACAACCAAAAAATATTAGCAAGTCCTCTTTAGTAAGGCCTAAATATTTGATAATTAGGGTTAGTCTTCCAACCAAAACAAAAAAAAATAAATTATAGAATTCCCACTACTTTACACAAAGAAATCTGGAAACTAAGAACCACTTCACAAACTACAATGGATGATCAATGATCGATAGAGCAATACTGAGACCTAAATAGTGTATACAACAAATACAAATGAATTAAAATGGAACTAGGAAGAGGCTAATCAAATGCCAAGATAACATAGAAAAAATGAAAATTTATCATGAAATTACATAAAAAGATTTGGTCATCGGCGTACCTTCAATTGCAATTTGTGTTGTGGGTATGGAATAGAGCCAGGACTGAAGTGAAATTCAATTTCCTGAAGAATTGAATTTATAGCACTTGAAAAGGTGGAGAATATGACAAACTGGTTAAAAGGGATTGAACCCCACACTTTCATGGCCACAACAATAATATCCATCACTCTCAGGAAACTCTTTTATTCCATGTTCTCGTGGCCGATAGAGAGGGTTCCCCCAAATGGACCATATCATATGCAAACAATAGTAGTGCAGTTAGGACATGGAGTAAAAAGAAACCATTACCAGCATGGGTGTTCTTCTAGAGGTGTATCTCTTTTTTCTATTCCATCGATTTAAATCCAAACTGCATCAATGTAAATCTGAAATAATTTAAGGGACAGGGGGCAGCCCTGGTTAACCGAATTAGTGCTCCCGATGAAGTGAAAAAACCTACAAGACGCGGGAAGTTGTCATATAACTGTCATAGAGCCTCATAATAGCAACATTGACGTTCTATTCAACAATGATACTGTGAAGTTCTCATGATTCATTTCCTAGTTTAAGTTTCTTTAAAGTCTTCATGCCTTGTATGATTATCCATTTCACCTATTTGAAGGTATGCAATGTATTGACAATTGAGGATTTCTTTATTTCTCTTGTATATGTGGCATTTAGTTTTCCAATCTATTAATGTCTAGTGTTCCTGAATCGCAAATTATGAAACTAATTTTCATATTGCTGCATTGCAGGCTTTATTCTACTCTGCTCTTCTTTGTGCACGAGAAATAATGATTGTCGATGATGGATCAAAGAACTGGCTGTAAATAGCAGGCTAAGTGCACTGGCTTTTCATATCAAAGAGTATTATTGGATTGATATGATAAAGCTCAATGAAATGTATAGATACAAGACATAAGAATATACACCTAATGCTATCAACAAGTTCAATATTTATCCAAAGAAAATTCCATCATGGCTTGTTAATTGGATGCCTGATCAAGGAGTATTCCTAATTGGGAACCTTCAACCTACTCACATGGATTTCAGGTTTTTCTCCTTGGGGAATATTTTGGCTATAGTATCATCTATAACTACTCTAAAACAGGCTGAGGCTATATTGAACCTAATTGACAGTGAATGGGATGATGTTGTGGGTAGAATGCCTATGAAAATATGCTTTCCTGCATTGGAATATGAAGAGTGGCAAATTATCACTGGCAGTGATCCAAAGAATACGTACTGCTCTCTCATTTTGCTTATATTGATTGTTAATATGCATGGTTTTGTAAATCAGGATTTAGAAGGGAAGCATACAGAAATTTAATGTTCAGGGTTGTGTTTGCATTCTGTGTTCACTTTTAATATTGAAGTCATATATGAGTGCTAAAGGACAAGATGGGATTTTGCAGTTGCATTCTGTGTGTTGTATGTTGGCATGTACCTACTATAAGATGCTGAAAAATTATTATGTTCACCTATCCCAATGTTTCCATTTGCTTCATTTTTCCTGCTTTATTTTTTATTGCTTGCTATGGGACAGAGCTAATGCATGTAATATAAGCATAAATAATGATCCTAGAAATGGATGGAATTAGAAAAGGAAAAGACAAACACATGCATGAAACCCTTTTTCAGCTTAGGATTTCTATTCATGGCATTAATAGCTATGAAATATGATGTCGAAAAAGTATTATGTTGACCTGTCTTATTGCTGTCATCTGTGATCATCTATCCTACATTGTTTTTGATTGCTTGATATGGAACAGACCTAACACATGCAATATAAGCATACAGAATGATTCTAGAACTGGATGGAATTAGAATTGGAAAAAAATACATGCTTGAATTACTTTTCAGCATAGGATTTCTATTTTGTGGTATTAATAGCTGCAAAATATGCCATGCAGGCCTTGGTCATATCATAATGGAGGATCATGGCCAACACTTCTTTGGCAATTACCAGCTCATCCATATTTACTGCAGTCATTACTGTTGAAGGTGTGGCATTCTAACTTCTGTTTCTGGATGTAGTTTACTATTGCATGAATAAAAATGGGGAGGCCATATCTAGCAAGTAAAGCAATAGAAATTTTAGAGAATAGAATTTGGAAAGACCAGTGGCCAGAGTATTATGACACCAAAAAAATGAGATTTATTGGCAAGCAGGTTCGACTGTACTAGACCTAGTCAATTGTTGGATACCTTGCTTCCAAGTCATTCCTAGCTAATCCAGAGATAGCATGTATATTGGCATGTGAAGAGGAAATTTCCCTCATGGAAGGATTTTCATGTCCCATAAGTGCAATCCCTCATAGAAAATGTTCCCGAAATGCAATGCGAGCACAGTCACGCATTCTTGTATAGAAATCTCCTAGGAAAAAAAATCTTTGGTATTTAATAGCTAGAATATCCATTTATCAAATTTAACCCAATTTGTAGAGGAATTACAAGACCTCTTGCAATATTTTAAATGATAGAAGAGAGCTTTCTCTCTTTGGGGTAATTGTAATCAAATGTAATGTTGAAATCGTCAAAATTTGTTTGAAAGGAACACTCCCAACACCATTGCTTGTAACCTTTTTATACGAAACAATTTGGATGTTGAGAGCTCATTTTATCAACATGATTTATAACAGATTGTGTAAGACTAAATCCTGCATGTAACAAACCCAAAAACTTCATATGGAACTCAGAGGCTAAAAAGAGTGATGGGATTTTAATGCAAGGAGTACCACAATATGTTTAGAGATCCACAATATGTTTAGAGATCCAATGGAATGATTTGCAACAAGCCTTTCTTATTGAAAGTGCCACTTGCACAATGAACACTTTGCAACAAGTTTTTCTTTGTTTGATTGAACTGATTCATCATATCATCACATTCCATGTTCTGTATAAGGCTCAATTTAGTCACTCGATGCTTAGGAAATTTAGTGTAAAGAGAAAAAATAGCGGGATTGTATTCTAGAGTTTTTTTCTTTTATTTGGATGTTTTATCATGACGTGAATATAGATTTTCAATTCTATTCGGTACACATCTATTGTTACTTGTATCATGGAAATGAAGGAAACACAGATCAAAAAGAGTAGCGGTGAAAAACCATGTCCAATCCGATCTTTATCCTTATTGTATACAATCCATTGTCTTTGGTTTTTGTACCATGTCCAGTATGGGGATAGAGATTTCCAAGATAAAATTTGTATGCACCGGGCTTGAATATATCTCTATAATGATGGAACTCAAGGGAGCATAGTGGACAGCTAGGGCTTCTGATGGAAAATTTTGCTGGGAACTCCTGTAGGGTTTCAGCCTCTTCGATCCCACCCTTGGCTGAAAAAATAAATTATGTAGTATTTTCAAGATGAAGCTAAAACATGATTCCCCTTTATGTAGAAGGATTCCATGGAGGAAAACACCCGAAAATCAATTATTGAAACCTATCCTAATGATGTGATGGGAAAACACCCGAAAATGAATTATTGAAGCCTATCCTAATGATGTGATGACAAATCACAAAATTGATGATGGTTAACATCCACTCAGACCAAAATTTGGTCAAACTTTGGTCTTTTAGACCCAAAGAAACATCATAATGGCCAGCCTCAGCATTGAGATCTGTGTTTTCTATTTAGGACCTTAGTTTGGAGAATTTCGCAAGTATATATGATATTTCTGAGTCATATCATGCAAATTCTTTGTGTCATATGTGTGTTATGTACTTTCTAGAGAACCATGAATAGATGTCTCACATTTCCGGGTAAGGAAAACTTCTACATAACTGAACAGTTGCAGTGAGAGCTAGGCACTTTTCAGGATCTATCTATTTTTTTATAATCAATTTTCTGTGTAGCTACCCTTCCCTTGTAGAATGCTTACTACCAGAGATACGTGATTACTTGTTTAATATATTAAGGCTGCAGCCTTATATGCTACACTATCAATACAATACATAAAAAAATAGATTTACTTCAATTCAATAATATTTCAATTGAACTTTTAACTATAATAGACTAAGCATAGGGTCCTCAACGAAGACGGTGAAAGCAGAGAATTTCTCCATCACAATTTTTCGCAATAGATATGAAAAGATGATAGATCAAAAACATGAGGTGTTTCTATATCAGTTTTTTGATAAGATCGTAGATAAAAAACATGAAGTACTCCTGAGAAACATTATATTAGTTTTTATGGAACAATTTCCTTTGAAAATTAAAATTGCATTAGATCTGTATGCTAAAATGCAATTTCCAAAAAGAGTCAGATATGTGAGTTCCATAATGAATACAATATAAGTTGCTCCCAATTTGACAGGTGGCGCCCAACCACTTGGGAAAAGAGCATATCGTGGGACAAACATATGAGGTAGGATGCTTAACCTCTTTCCTATAAATGTGCAGTGAGGCCTGCATTGGATGCAAATCCTAAAGAAAGGAAAACCATCAACTTATATTCATCCAGGGCATGTTGCATAATTTGTTCCCTTCCTTTTGAAATTTATTCAAGGAAAAAGACACAGCTAGTTAAAATAGGTCATTGATTGAAATTTGAAAATCCACTAGATGGTGGAAAATAAAGAGATTACCGATTGTAAGGTTATCTTCAAGCTAATTGGAGAAGATCCTCTTCCAATGAAGTTTTGATAAAATACATGGATTTGGATGGGGATCTTGTTACTATTACAAATTACAACTACATAATAGCTTAGATTGGTAGAATTTGTTGTAGCTTATCTTGCTGAGCAGAAAAATACAAGGAACTCAAACTCAGGCTCTATATAAGGTATGCAATTCTCATTAACAAACTGAATGATCAACCCAACAATGAGGATCAAAGCACTACAAATACAATAGCCTGCTGGAGGCAAGATCTAGGAAAGGAGGCCATGCAATGGCATGCAATAGATATTTCCTAAAATCTAAGCAAAGTGAATAGCTAAATGAAGCTTAACTGCTACAACTGCAAAAAAGAACCTAGATAAACAAGGAAACATCAGTGGGTTGGTAGCTATTGGCTGTACCAGCAAGGCGCATCAAGGGTGCAACATATTACACCAACAAAATTGAACTAATGTGCATGCCGAAAACTACTTTAATGATGAAAGAGTGTCCCTGAGGATGCATCTCCATGCCCCATGATGAACACTTTAGTGCTAGAACTTAACTATTTGGCTAAAAATGTTTTGTAGACATTATAGTGTGTCTATGCATGTGTGTTTGTATTTTGGTGTCATGTTTGTCGCTTGTCTATAGGTGACCAATTCTTAGGTGCACGGCAAGATTTTGAAACCCCCATTTAGGATTTAGGATCTCCATCTAAAAATAGGTAGTTATGTAATGTGGCAAAGGCATGTAAACACCTAGTCACTATTTAAAGGCCCTCGATCCTATAAAGAAAAAACATTGCAAGTTACGTGAAATTTATATGTCTACAGTAAAACCACATGTTTCATATCCAATACAAAATATAAGCACACCTTATGGCCCAAAAAACAAGGACTTCAATAGTCATTTTCCACTTAATGGAAAACTGGCATTTGGAATTAAAGCAGGACAAGAGGAATAGGCAAGGGAAATTGGGAAAGTTTTGAAGGTCATTGTAGGGTCTAAATGCTAAATTGAATTCTATAGAAATCAAATTCTCAAATTGCTTGATTATTTTTACTTACAGAAAGAAGAACAGAGTTGGTTAAAATCTAGGCTAACCAAGTTGGACTTGTACAGAATCCAGATGCACACACATTTTGTCACGTCCCCGTCCCTTCGACCGACGAAGAGGACACGACCAACACATCAACCACAACCGGGCAAACCGCCCCATGAACATTAACAGAAATCAAATGCTGAAATTGGGAGCTTAAACAGGCATCATAACAAGAATTCCAAAAATACAAGAATGCATAGATGCATAATCCTTTAATTATACAGTGGAAGAAAAAATACATAAGCATTCCAGCATTCAACGGAATTCATTTAACATCAATACCATTTTGCAGAGATGAAGTAACCAGCAGCACTTATCTTTCAATGAAGATCTTGCCCGCAACCAGCTACGTCGCTGCAACGTTCCACCCAACCATAGGCCAGCTTTCTCATCAATCTCTCAGCAACGCTGCCACCCCCGAGCTGGGCATGATTCCTCTGGAATAAGGGTCAATTGCACGCTTACACATAGCCAAGGGGACACAAACAGCAAACCAATATAGCTGGGTTTCACAGGCTTTCAACAGACAAGCCAAGCCAGCACAGTCTGAAGACTATCCACTGCATACCGGCAGCAAAACAATCCCTTCACAGCCTTGTGAAGAAACAAAAACGATCGGTGACAGTCCCAAACGAAAGGTGAGACACAGCTCCAGCCTACAAGGCAACTCAGAGTAGGTTTTGGCCCTGACGTGGCCAAAACAACTCAGCTGCAACCCAAGCCAGGGTACCTCAGTGCCCACAAACACAGAATGAAGGATAACAACAATCCACAGTCCCAAAAGAGGGAAATTCAGCCAACAGCCCACACAATTCCTCAATGGAATGGTTGGGAAACATCACACAGCCCACAAACAGAGGTAAATGAACATCGTTCCCAGCATAACCATGGAAACACAATGCAAACCCCAGCAAAAAATGGCTCACCACAAATTCACAGTGGTCCAAAACGAAATTGGACACCACAGCCAACAAAAAATGCGGGGAAGACAACCGCCCCAAAACAAAAATAGTGAGCACGACTTTCTCATGGGAAAATCGACCTAAATGGTTTGTGCATGAGGAAAAACTTGCACCCAATAGCAAAATACACAGGAAATACATAGCTGATTTCTGCGTGAGGTTTCCAGCCTACGCGTGAGGGGAAACAACCTCACCTCTGCGCACGGATCAATAGGCCATCAGGAGGACGAACAAACAACCAAATGGTGCGCAGATGAGGAATCTGAACCTTCTCTATGTGAGAATGAACTTCCTGTGCATGAGGGTGAGCAACAGAACGTGAGAAACCAACGACCATGGGGACAATGGGGAAATCATGGAAGGGAAGAGTGAAGGCAGTCGTGGGTTGAGTGGGCATGGGGAAAATGGACTGACAGCCCTGCCACCCCACTCCCAAAGGCAATAACTGCCTCAACCACTAGCTGAAGCATTAAATAGGTTGACAAGGTTGGATGAGACAAAAGGTGACAACAACAAAGGGGGTGAAACATGGGTTTTTCCCCATAACCAAGGTTTGACATCCCCCACCCCTTATCCTTTGGAACCATGCCCTTTTCATTCAACGTTTCACTGCCATAGCTGGTTGTGGTTTATTTTAATTGATGTGCATGTTTACATGATGATGAATTGTAATGTGCCTTATAGCACAGCATACCATCGACAATTATCCGCATTGCCAAAACATACACAACAAAATCGATGGTGGGGATTTTGCCTTGAGCTCCTCACCACGATTAATTACAATATATACATCATGCAAACAAGGTCGAAACCGGGGACATCACATTCCCCTCCCCCTTGGAATAACACCACCCTCGGTGTTCCATTACATATATACAATACATATACAATTGCACATCAGAATTTCAAAATTGCAGATCTGTTCCGCGTTCAATCATCTACTTTGAACGTTCACGACCAAGCCTCTCGGCTTCCATGGAATTTTACTGTTGGTTCTTAGCTTCCAGCTGATCCCAAAGTCTAGGAACTTTGTGGCTATTGCCCTCATCATGTTCCCTCATAGGACAGTCCCGATGTAAATGATGTCCTCCGCATCTCCAGCATTTCACTGGCTGCTTCATCTTTACCTGCTCAATTTCCTTTGAGTCTTCGTGCCTGGACTGTTTCTTATCGGGTCGCTTGGACAAATGTCCCATTGCTGATCCACCTTCCTTTTTCCTTGTCGATTGCTCCCAGAAGGCTTTTCACCTCCCTTTGCAAACCAATAGAGTCTTGCAAAATCTGGTGGTTCATTTCACTCTGCCTTCTCTATATCTTGAGCATCTCCCCAAGATTTTCTTGGGTCTTGGCAATCATTTGAAGGAGACTTCCAGCCAAGTCCAGCAACTTTTGATCTGTTTCCATGATCAATGTGCACCACTGGGTTTCACTTTTCTCACCTGTGAAATGCACCATTGAAATTCTGTCAGACCAAGCATAATATAGACATTAAAATCAGTCAGTTAATTACCCAATTGGCATGACAGTCCAAGTCTCATCAAGGAGGATTTCATATTTTTCATGCCTTCCCCAACAGGAACATGAGCTCATTCATGTCCATTCTTGGGCTAGGAATCAACTATTCCAGCATTCACAATTTACCTTCAGCAAAAACACACATTCCATTTTCAGTCATACATGCATTCAACAATCTTTTGTTTTCACAATGCATAAATATATATGTACATATACATAATTAAAAAGGGAAAGAGAGAGCAGCAAGAGGTTTTTTCCTCTTTGTTTTGCTCCATCCTGGAACCCACACCATCGCAGTGGCTTTTCATGCTCTCAGCCTCTTTCACTTTACTGTGAATGCTGGACCAATCCTTCTTGGTCATGACACTTAGTGTCTTTAATCTATTCAAGACCTCTAAACCATGGAGTCTCTCCACATGGTTTGTCTCAGCTTCTAGGACCCCCCCATCTTACTAGCACCTCTTTTTCATTACCGCTCATTCCAAGCTTTCCAGGACAGCCATATGTCCACATGCACCCCTAGGACGCTCTCATAGTCCTCGCTTCCAGCGACACCTATATCCAAACATTGAATAGGTTCACATGTTTAGTTTATTCTCATTAGTTTTATCTCTAGCACAAGAGCTTAAAACATCATAACCAAATCATATACACATGTATATTCATAAGCAAAATAATCCAATACTTATCTGTATTGTGCGTTTCCTCGTTCGTCCACAAGATCCTGCTTCGCTTTGCAAGCCTTGGGATCGCCTATGGACTTAGATGTTAGGTCAGCACACAGGCTTTTCCTCAACATCAAATAATCAATGTCCAACCAGTACATAACCATGTCAACAGGGCTTGAAACTTTATCATGACCATTTCTAGGTCTAGGATCTACTATGGATCCTTAGGCACATCACAACCCATTATACACTCATGTCAACAATGACACATACACTTATACCAACCATACACTTATATCAACATACACTTATATCGACCATAACCCTTACTCCGCAACCCCTCACAACAACCATTTACCATTTTACCTTTACCTTTTACCTGTCAACACAAGCAACGCAAGCAATACAAGCAAAATCATCAGCGTCATTGCTTCAAAAACTGTAATCACATTTCATATCATTCACTATCAAGTATTGAGACACCAGGAATGTGTCCACTCCCCAGAGTGTAATCAATATTGAAAACCCTTTCATGACTCAACATCGGAAAAGTGTGCACTCTCTTCCGGTGTGTGCCACGTAGGCCCTATTCATACTCAAGCGATCGGTCATCATGGAAATAAATCAAAACATGTTCTGCATATGAAATTTAAAAATTAAACATGCATATTCTTAACAAAGGTCACAGAACACTTATCCATTTGCTGTCACAGTATGCCTTTGTATCTGTTAGGCACCATCAAGGAGTTGGGAAAAGGCTAGTGCTAAACTGGTGAGCCCTTTGCCGAGCTAGGAATACCTACACCAGAACTAGCCTGACTTCTAGGACACCACACACACCCAGCACAAGGAATAAATCCCTTCTCTGCTACACAGTCCCCCAGGCCCTGCATTCCCTTCCAGTGCTACCCCGGGGTTGTGGAGAAGAAAGTCAGCCCTCTAGCTCTGTCTGTGCGGTTTCCAATCACCAGGTTTAAGCAAACCAAGGCCCCCATCCTTGCTTCCTATTTACATTTTATATCCACACATGTATTACCGACATAATCTATACCATCTCACTCATGTTGTTGCCAAACATGCAGTGCAAATGTGACATTTCCAAAATTCCCAATGGCGTTTCACCCGAAACCCATTTCCAAGATAAGGGAAAACCTTCCCATGAAGTTTGGCTTTGCAAGCCATCCCACATGGTCTTCCTGTAGTGTGTACCCCTGACACATTCATCAAGTAGCCAAACAGCCAATCATTACTTGATACTACAATCCAAATTGATTGTTTCATAACCAAGCAACGACATTAGCAATCAAATTCAATAAGAATTTGCAATTCTATCACAGAAATTGACTTGCTCAATTGTGGGTCTCCTCTAAGCAGCACTACTATGCTCATTATAATTTTATGCTTACTATCATATCATGAATACCCACTTACCATGTGTCCCTCCTGACACAATCTCACACAAGCCAACAATGATTAGTAGCCGTTATTACCTCTTAAATCCGAAATCCACAATTCGAATTTAACAACCCGTACCAACTAATTTTCACAGCCATGAGAATTCTTCTCATAAATGGTAGATTCTGGCATTGGTCAGGGTCTTACCTCTCACTGCCAGACTCGAAATAATCTACCTGAAACATGAATTTCAACCAACCAAACACAATCTCGTGGAAGCCAATAGTGACTAGTAGTTGTTAGCAATTTCTTAAATTTGCAATTCATAATTCAAATCTATCAAGCTCTTTCACATGGTAGATTCTGGCATTGGTCAGGGCCTTACCTCTCAATGCCATGCTCGAAATAATATACCTAAAACATAAGCTCTCAAACAACCAAACACAAGCTTATGCAAGCCAATAGTGGCTAGTGGTTGTTAGCAATCTTTTAAACCCGAAATGCTCAATTTGAATTTTAACAACCTATTAGGCATACTCAAGGTAGATTCTGGTAGTGGTCAGGAGCTTACCTCTCACTGTCATGTTTTGAAATAATCTACCTGAAACATAAGATTTCTCTTCGATAGAGCATTTCTGGCAGCCAATTGATCATGACTATCCTGCATTCATAGCAATCTCTGAAATGGTTCTTGAATTGTCATCAACTCATCATTTCAGGCATTAGTTATTCATAATATCACATGCATTCATGCAATACATCACAACATTGCGCCTTTACTTAGGAAATCAGTCACTCACACCCTTCATATGCATACATTCAATGCATAACAACTAGATTCATAAAATCTTCTTAACGCATGTCCATTCAACACTACCTTGCATTGATTCAGGAATACTATGCATTCAACCATACCATGGCCTAACCATGACTACCTCATATATGATGCATTACTATAATCAATATCATTAACATGTATAGGCATGACACCTTTCTACATTCCAATATTCACATGGTATGAGGTCTCTTACCTGTACCAATCCATGGAATCTGTCATAAGCAGACTCGTACCTGCATGGTTCATACTCACACCCTTGACATGACCAATTTGGTTGGCCCTTGCAGGAGATTGCAGAATTTGCACACCAACTTTTTTTATGGACTTGTCGTCTTATCCATTTCTTCATAGCATTGCTGATCACATTCCTCAGCATCAGCACATATTCATCTGGGTCCATATCATTGTTGGTTTTTCCACTAATGCCAACATCAAAGCAATGATTATCATTAGTGGTTCATTATACATATATATATATATATATATATATATATATATATATATATTTCCAATATTCTTACCAACATGCAATATCCTATGCATGCAATACATATTCTCCTACATTTAGGCTATATACTTAGGAAATGTAGTTAAAATTAGCAAGATAGGGTCTAATGAAAGCTTCCCTTTCAAATCCCTCATCTTCTCACGGAATTCCTTTTCCACACAGCAGCTCGTTGATTTCATAGTCCTTGCTGCCCCTGAGCATGCAATTGTCTAGATTTGTCCATTTGATAACATCGGCCATCATTAGCACTTTGCTGCTCCATGCTTAGATTCCGGTCACCTATCCTTGTTCCCCACTGGATAAGCTTTCCAACGCCTATTCACATGCGTCATTCTGACCTCGGATGTGAAAACCACACCACTTCTAAGAATGAAGACTTTCATCAAACCTTTGCATTTTACACACACAGCTATGCTTTGGACTGGGTACCAACTTCAGCCACCTCACTTCCATTGCACCACCCATCTTTTATGAATTTTGGGTTTTACTCAATTGCCCAAACATGGAATGACGGTCTCAAGGGACGACGGGGGTCAAGGGGGCTTGCCCCCTTGTGGCTTCCGCCACTGCAGGGCGGGTCGAGGGCAGCGTCCTCGTTTTTTTTTTTTTTTTTGGGTAAAACTATGATTTTCGCGCAATTTGGTGCATTAGATTGCTGCCATTTTTCTCCTTTTTAGCCCTGAAATTCACTGAAAAACAACTCAAAATCCCACTGAAAGACAGTTGGATTTCCCCTTGCTCAATCGGGTCTCTTCTCCAATTGCTCTTTCGTAGAATCGGAGGTCGAAACCATCATCCCGTCCGCTGAATCGGCTCTTAGAACCATCATCACGTCCGCTGAATCGGCTCTCAAACCAATATCGTAGCCGCAAAATCGGCTCCTGAAAGCTCCAAACCGTCTGCAACATCGGCTCCTCGGAAGCTCCAACCTTCCGCAACGTCGGCTCCCGGAATGCTTTCTCTTCTGATTTGCGAACATATTTTTGACTGTCATCGACGTCGGCTGACTTATGACATCGGAAGCCTGAATGATTTTGCTTCTGCCACGGCGGCTGACGGGCCACTTCATGAAACCTTCTACAACGGCGGACAGGAACTTCACGAAACCTTCCACAACGGCGGACATGAACTTCATCCCCCCTTCCGACCGGTGCACTTTCTCTTACGGTGTCAGTAGTCTTTTTGATTGGCCGACAAATGCCTTCAGCTTCCGCAATGGCAGATGGGAGGACTTCTAACTCTTCTGCAACGGCGGAAGCTTTACTTCTCCAACCCTTCCGCAACGGCGGAAGATCCGACCATTTCTTCTTCCGGCAGACACTTAGACAATTTTCGCGGCTTTCCCCAAATGGTTCCGGCATCGGAGGTCGGATGAATTTCATGTCGGACGTGGAATCGCTTCGCCGTCCGCAACGGCGGATGGAAAACTTCACCAGTTCATCCACAACGGCGAACGTCCACTTCGCCATCTCTTCCGATTTGGCACTTAGAACCACTTTTCAGTCGGACGTCGACGGACTCTCGTAATGTCAGACGTCGGAAATCTCTCCCTTCCGATTTCTCCAACACTTAGCCAAATTTTCAAATTTCCAAAATTTCTTCTTTGTCGGCAATCGGATGACTCTCACATCGGACGTGGAATCACTTCGCCGTCCGCAATGGCGGATGGGAGACTTCACCAATCCTTCCGCAACAATGGAAGTTAACTTTGCCAGTCCTTCCGCAACGGAGGAATTCCACTTCCTCCAATGATCCGACCGCTCAACACTTAGACCATTTTTCTGAGTTCGTCTACTCACTGCTGTTCTGCTGGACATAGACGGTAATTCTGCCCTCTATTAGTGGCTCTTTCTTGGCCCATAGAGGCCCATTGCTTCAACACAAAGCTCTGATACCACTCTGTCACGTCCCCGTCCCTTCGACCGGCGAAGAGGACGTGACCAACACATCAACCACAATCGGGCAAACCGCCCCATGAACATTAACAGAAATCAAATGCTGAAATTGGGAGCTTAAACAGGCATCATAACAAGAATGCCAAAAATACAAGAATGCAAAGATGCATAATCCTTTAATTATACAGCGGAAGCAAACATACATAAGCATTCCAGCATTCAACGGAATTCATTTAACATCAATACCATTTTGCAGAGATGAAGTAACCAGCAGCACTTATCTTTCAATGAAGATCTCGCCCGCAACCAGTTACATCACTGCAACGTTCCACCCAACCATAGGCTAGCTTGCTCATCAATCTCTCAGCAACGCTGCCACCCCCGAGCTGGGCATGATTCCTCCAGAATAAGGGTCAATTGCAGGATTACACATAGCCAAGGGGACACAAACAGCAAACCAGTACAGCTGGGTTTCACAGGCTTTCAACAGACAAGCCAAGCCAGCACACTCCAAAGACTATCCACTGCATACCGGCAGCAAAACAATCCCTTCACAGCCTTGTGAAGAAACAAAAATGACTGGTGACAGTCCCAAACGAAAGGTGAGACACAACTCCAGCCTACAAGGCAACTCAGAGTAGGTTTTGGCCCTAACGTGGCCAAAACAACTCAGCTACAACCCAAGCCAGGGTACCTCAGCACCCACAAACACAGAATGAAGGATAACAACAATCCACAGTCCCAAAACAGAGAAATTCAGCCAACAGCCCACACAATTCATCAATGGAATGGTTGGGAAACATCACACAGTCCATAAACAGAGGTAAATGAACAGTGTTCCCAGCATAACCATGGAAACACAATGCAGACCCCAGCAGAAAATGGCTCACCACAAATTCAAAGTGGTCCAAAATGAAATTGGACACCACAGCCAACAAAAAACGCAGGGAAGACAACCGCCCCAAAACAAAAACAATGAGCACGACTTTCTCATGGGAAAATTGACCTAAACGATCTGTGCGTGAGGAAAAACTTGCACCCAACAGCAAAATACATGGGAAAGACATACCCAATTTCTGCATGAGGATTCCAGCCTACGCGTGAGGGGAAACAACCTCACCTCTGTGCGCGGATCAATAGGCCATCGGGAGGACGAACAGACAACGAAACGGTGCGCGGATGAGGAAGCTGAACCTTCTCTGCGTGAGAATGAACTTCTTGTGTGTGAGGGTGAGCAACAGAACGTGAGAAACCAATGACCATGGGGACAATGGGTAAATCGTGGAAGGGAAGAGTGAAGGCAGTCGTGGGTTGAGTGGGCATGGGGAAATGGGACTGATAGCCCTACCACCCCACTCCCAAAGGCAATAACAACCTCAACCACCAGCTGAAGCATTAAAGAGGTTGACAAGGTTGGATGAGACAAAAGGTGACAACAACAAAGGGGGTGAAACATGGGTTTTTCCCCATAACCAAGGTTTGGCATCCCCCACCCCTTATCCTTTGGAACCATGCCCTTTTCATTCAACGTTGCACTGCTGTAGCTGGTTGTGGTTTATTTTAATTGATGTGCATGTTCACATGATGCCGAATTGTAATGTGCCTTATAGCACAACATACCATCGACAATTATCCGCATTGCCGAAACATACACAACAAAATCGATTGTGGGGATTTTGCCTTGAGCTCCTCACCACGATTAATTACAATATATACATCATGCAAATGGGGTCGAAACCGGGGACATCACACATTTTATAGCATTTCTATAAAAAAGAGAAACATTATCTAGTCTGCAGACCATGATACAACATAGAAATTCATAAATAGAAACAACATACAGGTTTGGATTAAAAGTATAATTTGTAGATAGTATTCACTTGGGCACAATGTTTTCTTGACTAACAAAAAAGGAAATGTTAGAGTTAGTTGACATATCATGTGTAAGAGTGCAGGAAACCTCATTTCATCTTTTCATCTCTTGCTTCTCTTTCTTCTTGAACAGTTTGAGATGGTTACGAACATTTTGGATGTCAACAAAGTGGCATTCAAAGCTAGGTAAACTACAAAGATATGAGTCATGACCTGCAAATAAAAATTGAAGTACCCCGATTTCAATTGCAATTACTAGTAATTTTTGCAGGAGAGAGAGTTAACGAGTCTACGTGGTTTGTACGAGGCAGGGAAATGAGTGCAACTGTAATTCCTGGTGGTTTTTGTAGGAAAGCTAATGCATAGCACAAAAACATACTTATTTTATAAAATACTAAACCATGTAATGGAAAACTAGCATTTGGAATTAAAGCAGGAAAAGAGGAATAGGAAAGGGAAATTGGAAAAGTTTTAAAGGTCATCCTAGGGTCTAAATTCTAAACTTAATTCTACAGAAATCAAATTCTCAAGTTGCTTGATTATGTTTACTTATAGAAAGAAGAATAGAGTTGGTTAAAATCCAAGCTAACCAAGTTGGACTTGTACAGAATCCAGATGCACACACATTTTATAGTGTTTCTATAAAAAAGAGAAACATTGTTCATTCTGTAGACCATGATACAACATAGAAATTCATAAAGAGAAACAACATACATGTTTGTATTAAAAGTATAATTTGTAAACAGTGTTCGCTTGGGCACAATGCTATCTTGACTAACAAAAAAGGAAATGTGAGAGTTAGTTGACATATCATGTGTAAGAGTGTAGGAAACCTCATTCCATCTTTTCATCTCTTGCTTCTCTTTCTTCTTGAACAGTTTGAGATGGTTACGAACATTTTGGATGTCAAAAAAGTGGCATTAAAATCTAGGTAAACTACAAATATATGAGTCATGACCTGCAAATCAAAATTGAAGTACCCCGATTTCAATTGCAATTCCTAGTAATTTTTGCAGGAGAGAGAGTTAATGAGTCTAGGTGGTTTGTCCGAGGTAGGGAAATGAGGCCAACTATGATTCCTGGTGGTTTTTGTAGGAAAGCTAATGCATAGTGCAAAAACATACTTATTTTATAAAATACTGAACCATGTAAGGGAAAACTGGCATTTGGAATTAAAGCAGGAAAAGAGGAATAGACAAGGGAAATTGGAAAAGTTTTAAAGGTCATCCTAGGGTCTAAATTCTAAACTGAATTCTATATAAATCAGATTCTCAAGTTTCTTGATTATGTTTACTTACAGAAAGAAGAACAGAGTTGGTTAAAATCCAAGCTAGCCAAGTTGGACTTGTACAGAATCCAGATGCACACACAGTTTATACTATTTGTATAAAAACTAGAAACATTGTCCAGTCTGCAGACCAGGATACAACATAGAAATTCATAAAGAGAAACAACATACAGGTTTGGATTAAAAGTATAATTTGTAGACAGTATACACTTGGGAGCAATGTTGTATTGACTAACAAAAAAGGAAATGTGAGAGTTAGTTGACATATCATGTGCAAGAGTGTAGGAAACCTCATTCCATCTTTTCATCTCTTGCTTCTCTTTCTTCTTGAACAGTTTGAGATGGTTACGACCATTTTGGATTTCAACAAAGTGGCATTCAAAGCTAGGTAAACTACAAAGATATGAGTCATGACCTGCAAATGAAAATTGAAGTACCCCGATTCAACAAAAGAAATCCCAATGGAAACTATTTTGGAACTTTTTATCCAAGACCAGTGGTATGGACCATATGGCATATTTGGTTGGATCAAAATAGGACTCCCTTCCAATCTATGAAAACACCTAGGAGTCCCATCTCTTTGAGATGTCCTAAAGGATAAAATAAAAAGAAAAGAGACCAGTGTAAAATTTAAATTGCTTGCAGAAACTCTCAGTCAAAGAGAATGACATTTAAACTTTAATTGTTGCTACATATTAAGATGTACATATTTTGTACCATGTTTGGTGTTATATAGGGTCATATCATGTGCGAGGGATTGTTGGTTGACCAATCCAAGATATTAGTTATCATGAATTGACATGCACCCATGAATGTGCCTACTGTTAGGACACACATTTGGAAACTAATGTTGTCTTGTTGTTGTCTGTCTGTGAACGACAATAGGCCTCTCATTCCCCACTGGTCATTCTCATAGGGGAGAGGCTACAGGTAAAAGGGATTAATCAATGGGAAACCTCCATAGGGAGAGCCGTGCATACCCGCTCAATCCATATGGGTCCTTACATCATGAATTTGAAGAGGATTTGAGAGTGAATCCAGCTGTGGCAGAGATTGGAATCATTCTATCTAAATCTAACTCACTTGAAACAATGCTACAGTGATTCAAGTATCCCATACAAGACACATAAAACCAAAAAATGGGTACCTAGGATAAACCATTGTTTTGGAAACCAAACCAATTAGGGACATCAAGCGACGCCCTCAATGTTCACATAGACAGCCATCCCGGGGACTTGACCACGTTACCTTCTACTTGCAGTTCACAACAATCAACCACTCGAGATATATATATATAGCTCGAGTGGTTGATTGTTGTGAACTGCAAGTAGAATGTAACGCGGTCAAGTCCCCGGGATGGCTGTCTATGTGAACATTGAGGGCGTCGCTTGATGTCCGTAATTGGTTTGGTTTCCACAACTGCAACCAATGGTTTATCCTAAGTATCATCCATGAAATGAGGGGAATAACTTGGAGGGTTTCCCATGATTTATTCCATGAGAATATATATATATATATATATATATATATATATACAATTTTTTTTTTTAATTACAGAAATAAAATATAATTATGTAAAAATCAAGATGGGAATTTTTTGAATAGTTACAAATTCCAAATAGACATTCATCAATGATCAAACACAAATGCCAATAATACAGTGTACAACATATATTTAGAAGTAACCATAAACTTTAGGTTTTCCCTTCAATGTCATCAAAATATTACATAGATAAAATGATAGATGAGATTCGAGAATGCCATGGGAAAATACAAAATAGGGAAGTAGATGAATCCCTAGACGTAACAACAGTAGTACCGCTATTGGTTGGATAGGGAGGAGGAGGAGGACCACTACAATTGATGTTCTTCCCCTTCCTTGGAGCTTGAGTAGCAGCCCTTAATGATTGAGGCATAATTTTGATTTGTAAAAGAACAATGCTATTAGTGAAATGACAAACACAACAATATAATGGTAGGCTGTAGATGCTATATCATTCTATGTTCTCCAATATCCTTCTATGCTAGGGTTTCTGTTAAAACTTATGAGTGAAATGGGTAAAAATGCCCCATTATTTCACCGTTGGGCACATTTTTTCCATCCTACAAATCTAACTTGTAGGGACATGTGCTTCCCATGAGTCTCGCATGGGACACGTATCTTGTGCAGAACACCTATCCCATATGAGTCTGACTAATGGAAGGGAAAATCGGCACATCAGCAAGTTTGATTCAGAATAATTAATAACGAGGGAAATATCAGGTATGTTACTTCTAAAGGAGTTTTATGGCTTTAATATTTGCATTGTCAAGAAAAATATGGGAAAGAATGCAATATATTACCCTATACACGGTCTGAATTTGAGTTACATAGCACATACTACAAACTACTATTGCAAGAGGATATAACACTACCTCTGCGTAGGGTGAATGCAAACTAGTTTTCCTTCAATCCACAAGGGGCTGGCACCCTATAGGAAAAATAATATTGTCCCTGACTAAGAAACCTAAATGCATTATTTATCATTTCAATCAACTTCACATAACACACATCCAAAGGAGGTTTAAATCAAGAGAGAATAATCTAGCGAAGAAGTTTATAGAATAAGAGAAGGTTTATTTCTATGCTAAGCAGATTTAAAAAGGAGGCAGGCTCTTCCTCCCAATCATGACATCTCCAAGCCTTAGAAGGAAGACACTGCACATCATGCTATTACATCTAGAACTTCAGTCCATTGGAAGAAATAACATCATTGCAATAAAAAAGATATAAAGGACAAGATACAGGGATAGAGCTTTAGATGGAACCTAGGTACATCTGCCTGGGATTCCATTCATATATGCAATCCAAGTGTCAGCATGCTTGAGCACCCTTCAAAGTCAAATCATCAATGTGTAAGGAGAGGAAAATATCACTACAAAAGCTACATCAACCTCTAAGTCCACCCCATATTTCATCTATAAGTGTCAACATGCTAAAGCCTCTTTCAAAGTCAAATCATCAATGCAAAAGGGGAGGAAAATATCACTACAAATCTACACCAAACTCTAGTTCTACCCTATTTCTCATGTATAAAAAAACTATGTTCTCTCATAGTTTTATCGACTTTTGCATACTTGGAAGTCTTGACTAGAAAAATGATGTGGTCTTTCCATCAAACAAGACAAGCTTATAACCTAGGGCTCTTTTCCCATTGGGTTTTGAACTTGGGTCATTAGTATGCAATGTTATGGGAACCAGATTGGAACCGGTAAAACTGGTCAGTCTAACCAGTTTACCGGGTTGGCTGGTCCGCTCAATAAAAAATTCTCCTCAGACCGGATTTTTTTCCAAACTGGGCATGGAACCAGTCAAAACCGGCCAAAACCGACCGAACTAGTCAAAATCGGTCGGTCCATACTCTGCCATATGACCACGGACTGGGGACTCACGGAATTCAATTTTAAAAAAAAACACAAAATAAAACCTAACCTATGCTTCTAACCTAGCCCTAACCTATGCTTCTAACCTATGAGTGTATGAACATGGAAGATATTAATTATAACGGGGGAGTGGTTTATGAAGCCAACTGCCTCATTGTTTCTTCCTATATTAGAGTTCCACATGGAACTTTGAATATTGGAGATACAATTCCCATTTATGGAAAAACTAGGGTTTGCATTAATGGTGGATGTTGAACTTTTTAGTCATCATTGACTCATGTGGAAATGTTCCTAGATCTTGGATCGTAAATTCGAAGAGTGATGATGCAAGTGATTGGTGTTCACTGTGGATGGTGTCCCTTGGCCAAGAAGGTTTTTAAGGTTTGAAAGAGTGCATAAAATTATTTGCTGTAAGCACTAGAATTTAATTTATCCAATGAAAACACCTGTAGGTATTATGTTATCTACACTTTCTTATAGTGTTCCATTTTTTAATAGAAAAGCTACATTGCACACACCATTATATGTGTATTCATCATCACTAGAGATAACCTTAACTATACTGCACTTATCCTCTTCCAACTGAATAACACAGTTGTATATGTTTTCATAGGATTGAGAACAATAGGTCTCTCCCAAATTTGCATTATTTTCTACTTCATCCTTCCCACCACATTTGCTAATTATGTAGTCATATACTCTAGATTCTAAACCAATCTCTGACTTGTATGAGCAAAGTATTTTCTACAAACATCGTGTTTTGCACATCGACACCCTAAATTTCATGTGAAGTATAGTATCTACCATTATCATGAGATATCCCTTCTTGCATTATGATATTACCATTGATACAAAATATATTATTTTTTCCATGCAAGCAGTGAAGAGAAATATTTTCAAAGCATTCATCTTTAGATTCATCAATTCTAGACACCTATCTAGCTAATTCTTTTGTACACTCAAATTGAAGCACTAGAGTGGCATGACAATTAGTACCAATACCACAATCAATATTACCAAAAGTACTAAAATATTGTAACTAGGAATATGCAGTGGATATAGACACCATGAATATTCAAAGTTGAAGACTCCAATATCGTATCATAAGTGTCAACTATCTAATATACAATCATGGACTGTATCCTTTGATATCTAAACGTATTGCATTGCATTTGGGAAATATTTACAGTAAAAGGATCCCCTTGTGATAGACATACCTTCTAGATTATAGACAATGAACTCTACCTTTCTCATTGTAAGGAATATTTGTGAGATTTGAAGGCTTCTCGCCACCTTGATTTGGTGGAATGGCATGCCTGGAAACTAGGTTATTGTCTTCAAAGTAAACAACAAGATAGTAACATAATTAGAATGTTTCTACAAATACAACCTTCCAATATAAAGTACAATAGACGTAAGTTATCTACCCAATATTTACTTAGTCGAGATGCCTATTGTAGCCAAATTACCATGATGTGGTATTGTGTACTAAAGCTCTTTTGAAGGTGAATATTGCTAATTCTAGTCAAAACCTGATGGCAACTTCCCCTAAAATATTGATGTGGTAGTGCCAGAATTCATGTTTACATATTTTATGGTAGATCTAAATTAGGTAGCATTGTACCTAAATAGAGACTTATATACATAAACCAATTCAGTTAAGGACAAAGACAAATTTTGGTATAAGTTATTTTAGATCATAGGAAATGAAAAGTGCTTTACTAGAAAAGAAAATCCAAAATATAGCTTGTTAAATCTTGGTTCTATCACCAACCAAATGTTTTGGATGAACTGAGAGTAATACAAAGAAATGGGAAATGGAAACGAAAGTGAATGGAAAGACAAGTGCTAAAACGTTGAACAACATGACAATGAAATCTCAAGCTCTAAAATGGATGAAAAAATAGTTGAATACATTCCACTAACTATTGTTGTATGTACAAGTGCTAAAGTAGTATAGGTAAATTGGAAATGAACAAGAAAGATAATCAAAATACAAGTTCTCAAATGTTTCTCAATATGACATTGAATGAAATCTTAGGCCTCAAACTAGATGGCAAAAACCTTAAAACATTCTCTACAAGCTGTTGCTGCAAGTACAAGTGCAAACTTCCTACCAAGTAAGAAGCTATTGAATTAGACTATGAACACTCATGAAAATATGGAAATGGAACATGATACTGGAAACGATTCAAATATTCATTAAGTGAACTATGAATGAATCATTGTAGCAAAAAACCCATGTTAGTCACTCAAATGATTTAATTTTAGTGGCCAAAAGGGTTTGAATCTCTTCTTATTTTGTTTCAAATGTTATATTACAATTTCCATGCAATATCATTGGAAGGAAGGTTATCTATTTTCTTTCCTTGACAAAATTTGAGGGTTTTCCCACCATTCGAATGACCTACCAAGTTGCCCCCTTTTCCAATTTTGAGCAAAATTTCTAGAAAACTAAAAATTGGTAAAAATAAAGACCTCTTTCGAACTCTACCCTTGTCCCTTTTGGATTAGTCCATTGTTATGGATTTTTTTCATTTTCCCTATTAACCCATAGACTAGGAATGTGGTTATTGAATACTTGTTTTATGACCTAATTTGCTACAATCAGCATTAGAAAAGTCAACAAGTTTTGATAAGGTTTATCTTTATGTGTAGGTAATAATCTCAATGTTTTTCAGAAGAATTAAATGGAGATTTTATGAAGCCAAAAATGGAAAAATCCTTTATTATTGATTATATGTTTAAAGTATTTGTTGTCCAATCAAATTTTCAGACTCGTTATGGGGAGAAAACAAAGCTCTCCATAAAATTGCTTCATGTTAAAGATGTTATGAAATGAACTATATTTGATGTCCTAAAGGATTAAGGGGACAAGCTATAGAGAAACACTACATTAGTTGTTGGAAATCATAGATATTATGATGGAAAGAGTTTTTACAGTACCCATTAATATGAACTTGAGTATTGAACTGGTAGCGACAACAAAATGAAATTGCACAATTTTGCTAGATCCAACAAATGAAGCTAGTCCTATGCCTTTCACAGATGGTGATAAACAATAATTTTCTTTAAAACATAATTGGGGTAAAACCAAACACAAAATGGAGAGTTGAAGTAGTGATCATCTCTCTATGCATATAGAAAAATTATGATTATTACTACTTAACAACATCAAGTATATTATTTCTATTAAGGATGCTAGGAAGAAAAGATCTACAAATTGTGCCATTGGAATACAATCCGGGAATGGATGCACATATGCACCACATGATCCCTCAATTCCTCTCAATGCAGGGGTATGCTCCATATGCAAAATCACAATAACATAATAATATAATATTTTCTATAGGAATACCTTCCTTTGAGATTGCATAATCCAAGACATCCACCACAGCCGACCTCTGACTCCAGCTCAGATATTTCTTCACTACAAATCCTCCAGATCACCACTAACGTGTTGCATAATGATGCAGGCCCTAACTTAGCTGAAGGGGTAAAGGCAAAGGATCAGGAAAAACCTACCCACCTGTACACTAACAGGAGGGTTCTTAAACCTGACCAACTATATTGATGGTATCTAGTTATGATATGTTGTAGGTATGGAGTAGGGGGATCCAAGGAGTGTTTCTATAGATAGTATAGCATAGGGTATATTCAGTGGGATGGTCCCCATTTTTCAAGCATGGAAGATTTCTCTCGGACTATTCATGGAGAAATGCACTTCTCTCCCCCTCTAATCTTCCTTTCCACGAATTTGGTTCCCCTCCCTCTCATTGTTTGCTTCAATAGCCATCCATCATTTTCATTGACTGGAGAAATGTTCCGGGTAAACATAAAAGGTTTCCGCGAATGAATCACTCTCTATCAAACTCTCCAATAGGAAAATTTTGGTGCAAAAGATAGAATTCTATTGTAATGAACTCCATTGCTTGTTTGGTGCCAATTACCAAATAAAAAGATGGAAAATATAAAGGGCGGAAAGCCAAATATATAAATGAGTTTGTCCAAAATTATCATATCCTCTTGCTTCATCATTTATCCATAGCAATAGTTGATCATATTTATGAATAGAAACGACATAGCCAAATATATAAATGAGTTTGTTCAAAATTATCATATTCTCTTGGTTCATCATTTATCAATACCAATAATGGATCATATTTATGGATAGAAACAACATAAAAATTAATGATTTTTATCTTATTTTATTTTTTAAGCTATTTTTTGTCAATCTAATATATTAAAAGATCATTTTAAAAATGTGTTTCTCTTCTGGAGTTTATATAAATATTATTAATGAATAGATTATTTTAAAAATGTGTTTCTCTTTCTAGAGTTTATATAAATTTAAATAATAGTTTATATATTTTTAGATTAAAATGTTTATAAATAATATTAATAACCAATTTAGATTCATACCTTGGTTTAACGTTAAATTGATGTTTCATTTTGTTTACCAATGAAAAGGTCATTCCAAGTTTCCATTGAAGAATATGCTCTTGCATCAACATTTATCTACCCCGGGAGGCCAAGGCCAACTACTATAGAAAGTTGGGGCTCAATTGATGATATGGTGGTTCTAAAGAAGCGATATAGAATAACCCCAAACAATAATAGTTTTAAAATGATTTCCTACCCTTCCCTTGTAGAACAATTACTACTAGAGATACATGATTCCTAATTTAGAATATTAAGGCCGCAACCTTATATGCCATCATTGTAAAGGAAGTCATGATCATTTTGATTGGCTTTGGTGGATGGTCTCATCTTCCCAGAGAACTAGTGCAGAGAATGGTATTTTGAAGGTGGTTCTCAACATTGCCAAGATTACTGCTAGTTATGTAGGATGCACCAATTTGTCAAGTGAAATTGAAGTGAAATGATTGCGAGACGTCAATTGACTGATACATTTTCAGATCTTTTCCAAATGATCTAGAATTTTGAAGTCAAAGATGATCCATCAATTGATATTTGATGGTTCCTCAATTTAGTTGTGTATCTCATCTGATAGTTGCAATTTTTTTTATTTTATTTTTCTGTTAACATATGCTTTTGACATTTCTACTTTGTTGTATTTCAGCAATGGAATATCATTCTACTCGTCAGGTTAAATTCCAGGTGCAAGTCCTGGGTAATTATGACATAAGAGTATGGACTTAGCCAAATGAAAAATAGTTGTAATTAATGATTCATATTTTTAAGGGCCATCGTATTGGTAAAAACAGTCCGCTTGTGGGCCTTACAAATTTGGGCCAATTTTAATTCTCTTGGAGCTAGAAAAAAGGCAATTTCCACCTTAAAAAACAAAAACTTGCATCCATCGATTGGGTTTAAACACAAAAAAACACAAACTTGCATCCATCGCTTGGGTTTAAACACTAATATCTGATATAGGGTTTGATTTCTCATGTAGGGTTTCTAATTAAGAAGAAAATATTGACACTTATTGGAAAATCGAAAAAGATTGCCAATAGCCATTACAATCGGTGCAGTGGAAATGAAACTGTATGAAAATTTGTAAACACTCGCACAAACCCTTGGATGACAATCGGGTATTAAAACAGGGCACAAGAAGTATATAATTTGATGTGGCAAATGCAAATAACAACAACAACATGCATTGCATACATCAAATAAGTACAAACAAATGGGGATTAAAAATAGACTGGCGTACCTTAGCACGCCATGCCGAAAATCCCTTGACCTTGTCGAGCACAATATCTCTGATCCTCCATTGTCTGCGGGAAGAAGGAGCCCCCATTGTCTGCAGGAAGCTGTTTTGCCTCCTCATCTTTTAGCAGGTGCCATGTCATAAAACCCTGATGGAAACAACAAACGTAACCTTTATTATTATTCCTGTTTGGCATACACTGAACAAGAATTATACCCTCCTAGTCCTCCTTATCCATAATTTCCATAACACCATGAATTCCCAGAAGCCACAATAGTGTTAATGCCTCTAACAATTGGTTACCTGTTAAATTGTCGATTAATATTTTACAGTGGCAATATTTTTGTGGCTCCTTGGAAAATGGAGGAATGGGCTCACGATGGAGGATATGTTAGCCATGCCTCCTGGGGATATTCTATGATATGGAAAGGGTCATATAATGTGAATATATTTACTTTATATGAATAAAATATAAAGTTTTATTGGTTTTCTTTGATGGCTAGTATTTATTTGGTTTTCACATTATTAAGAGCATCACATTCCACCCTTTTTTATCCTGTTTTACACCTTTTAATAAAATAAACTACAAGGGTAATTTAATAAGAATTTTTTGAATGGGTTTCATATTAAGAAAGATCATTTATTTATAAATTTTAGATATGTGTGGTTATTATGACAGGTGCCAAGCCAGGTTGGCTTAAATAAATGTCAACCATGTGATGTAAATTTCATAATTACGTTTTGTATGAATTCCTAGTAATGAAACTACCTGGTTTTCTTCTTTGATATTCCCATGAGACATCAACAATGTTAGAGACACTCTTATGACCAGGTCTAAAATTGTTTTTAAAAACTTCCACACCTTTATTGCAAATACAACAACTTAGTAAATATTGTTGAATCTATACACAAAAATCCTAGACCCAATCAAGTCAGATATAGTACATTTCAATCCCAAAATTTTCGTGGCTCCTTGGAAAATGGAGGAATGGGCTCACGATTGAATCAGTTGGCTGCAATCGATAGAATAAAGAGTGGAAGAATGATTTCAAGCAAATATTGCGATGGAGTTTAACAATTTTGACGGTTCACTCAATCTCAACCCAACCCATATATATCGAATTGGGAATGGACCAGACAGACCAAATTGATACTCATAACCCCGAATCCATAGATTGATTTAGTAGAAGCCCCTTTGGGAAATGGGTAGTTGTACATAGATCTATATTTGAAAAATCATTCATGTTTTTCTTTGCCTCCCTTTGAAACTTCATAAGTTTTAATCTATATTTTAATTTGTATAATGTATAAGTAAATAATATGTGTATATATTTAATTATATTAAATCACATAGCATATGAACTATATATATTTATTTATATTAAATCTTTAAACATATGAACTATAGTAACATATTTATATTAATTATATATTATTATTATATTTACATATTTTACCATTATTAAAGTGAAAGTAGTTTATATATCATAAGGGTGTTTATAAAATATTTACCTATTTTATAAATTTGGTTAAGTATTATATTTACATTTATTACAAGTATAGTATGGATGGACTATGAATGTATGGATTTTAACATAATTCCCTAAAATGAAGCATGTTTTGTTGGGAGAAAGAAAATTGGAACAATTTCAATATTATGTTTCCCTTAGTGGTTTGAATTTTGTACTTTGGTGGGGTGTTTTAGAATAATCCCACTTGTTATGCATTCTTTAAATGGTAAACATATCCCATATGCTTTAAATGATGACGATGATGAACTAGATGACAATGACAGTGATGATGTTTTTGATGATGATGATGATGGAAATGATGATGATGATGATGATGATGATGATGATCGTCATCTTTTTCATTGTCATCATTATTATCATAATAGTCATCATCATTGGCATAATCATCATCCATGTCATCATCATCATTATTGACATTTTCATCAGTTATTCATCACTACCTTTGGCATAAGAAATAGCATCTACCCAAAATATGTGATTATTGGAAAAGGGTCATGGAGGACACACACAATTTATGCATGAAAAATAACAACTTATTTTTTAAGATGATCAACATCATCATTCTCATTGTATTCATCATCATTGTCATTTTCATCATCACCATTTATTTCATTGCCATCATAATCATCAGCAATGTCGTCATTGCCATTATCCTCATCCTCATCATCATCATCATCATAATCGTCACCATCATCATCATTTTCATTGTTCTCCTCGTTATCAACAACATTATCATCATCATCATAACCATCCTCAATATCATAATCATTATCCTCATTTTCATCTTCAACTTCTGGGTGTAAAATTGGATGCAAAAGTGGATAAAAGCATGGATAAAAAAATGATGCAACAAAAGTAGGCGCATAATGGGGTGCACCAAAAATGGATGAAAAAGGTGATGCAAAAAATTATGCAATCATGGAAGCAAAACATGATGAAAAAATTGGCGCAAAAGTGTATACAACCATGGATGTAAAATTGGATACAAAATTGGATGCGAAACTGGATGCAACAAAAGTAGATGCAAAAGTAGTCGTAACACCCAAAGAAAAACCCGATGCAAAAGTGGATGCAAAAATGGATACATAAATGGATGCAATAACTAATGTAAAATTGGATGCAAAAAAATATGCAAATGTGGATGCAAAAGTCGAAGGAAAAGTGGGTGTACAAGTAAGCACAAAAATGGGTGTGAATTGGGACACGACAAAAGTGGATGCAAAAGAAGATGCAATAGTAGATGCACAAAAAGACATAAAAATGGATGCAAAATGGGATGCAAAAAGGGACAAAAACATGGGTGCAAAAGTGGACGAAAAAATGGATGCAAAAGTGGATGCAAAAATGGCTGAAACAAAACGAGATGCAAAACTAGACTCAAAACAGGATGTAAACTTTGATGCAAAACTTGGTGCATGAAGGGATGCAAAAAAGAAGCAGAAGTGGATGAAAAAGTGGATGTAAAAAAGGATGAAAAAGTGGAAGAAAACAAGGGCATAAAAGTTGAGGCAAACATGGGCATAAAAGGGGGCGCAGCAAGAGAATATGTACAAAATAGGGGCAAAATTAGGTGCAAAACTAGGCTGGAAACCTGCCGCAAAACCTGATCCAAAACCTGGCGCATAACTAGGTGTAAAACTCGGTGCAAATTACGCTGCAATTTACACTAGATTTAGAAAAAGGACGCAAAAATGCCTAAAATAGCACCAACCCATGAAATTGCGCCATTTTGTCCAAAAAATGAAGAAAAATACACTGAAAGATGGTCTAGACGCAAAAAAGGATGCAAAAGGAGACGTTAAATCCAGTTTTTGTTGTAGTGCGTAATAATATTCCCAGTAAATGGAAAGCATACAACTCGAAATAGAGAAGAGGCTACGGCTTGCATACTATACATCCAATTTCGACCCAGTAAATATTGTAGTCAAGGGGTGCATCAACCACCTTGACCTTGATCACTACAGTCTTCCCTCCCAAATGCAACTTAAGAGAAGGAATAATTCCATGCAGCCAAAATGATCTACCATCAAGTGAAGCCAACATGGTAGCAGATTTAGACAACTCGAGAGAACCCAAACCCTTCCAACATGACAAATACATCACGGAAGCAGCAGCGCCTTCATCAATCACAATGCATTTGATGATCATGTTAAGACATTCCACATGAATCAAGAGAGACACATAGTAAGGCAAGTGAGGCTATAGTCCCATGGTTTCAAATTTGATGACGGAAGAATAATTATCATCATTCACCCCAAGAGCAGAAAGAAAAGCTTTCCTCTGCGACAAATAACTCTGAAGAACTTCAAGAAAAGACATTACACAAGGAGTGTGGCCCAAATCCTCGACAACAGAATAGTTCTGGGTGTCTCAAGCATTAGGATTGTTCCCCAAACACTTTAATACTCCCTTAGGAATGTGAGGTAGACTCTCAGGTTTATCAGTAGGATTTTCAATACGCAAAGGTCTCTCGGTAGGAGGAGGTTCCTTCCCAAGGTATGGTTGCGACGAACCATAGTCTTTCGCACAAGTCACAACCTTAGTAGCATGCGCCATATTGATGCAACCATTACTGGCTTCCAATGGATCTTGATTTCCACCCGACGTGGAATGAGGATCATGGGTCCTCAATTTCATATTTTGATTATGGGGTAAAGGACTGGTCAGTACAACTGGGCCCTGTGCTATGAACCTCGAGGCATATTCCATACGAGGGCACAAGAGAGTGAGGTGGTCATCCTTACAAAACTTGCAAGGAAACTTAACCTTAATTTTATACTACTTGTCCCCCCCAGCATTACATTCGTTCTTGTCATTAAAATTGGCATTTTCGTTCTTGTTCCCACCCTTACAATTTGTTATCACTCCAAGAAACTCCTCTAGGTTGTAGCTCAAGAATGCTTGGTAACTTAAAATGTTTTAAGGGTTTTCTAATATGGATGAAGCCAGGTGAGCTATATAACCTCCCACACTCAAGACATGCATGAAGCTCACTCAATTACATGGCTTTTAGTTACAACTTGTTAAGTAGTTTGACAATAAGATGCAGGGATGGAGAACTCATCAAGCTGGCAGACTTACATACAAAATAGATGCATATAAATGGCTAAATCCTGACAAGGATGGTACTTATAAATCAAATCACATTAACTCACCAATAGGATGACAGCTATTAGCTATTAATCAACTTGAAAATCACCTAAATGCACATTCAGGCATAAGTGCAGTAAAGATAGAGATGATGGTTGAACAACTCACAACAAAAGAGCTTATAATTAGAATAAACAATATGAGATGCTTGACAATAGAATAGGCTTACAAATCCCCGAATTCAAAACTTTATTATAAAATCAATCATGGGCTTTATAGCCTTCTACAAAAATGACAGATCCTGAAAATCCGATCTATTTACAGAAAAATACTTGAAAGTGATATTTTTTTAGATTAGGGTTTCAAACCCTTACTAACTATTTGTCTATCTATTGTGAAGATCTAGTTCATTGATTTAACTTTTAATAACTGAAGTGGTTGCTGATAATCATCACTGCTAGTTTAGTCTAAAGTGAATTTCATTGTTTAATCCACCAGGTTTTTCTACCTTATCGCCACGGTTGCTGATTGGAAGCTCTGTCTTCTAGCACATCGGTGCCCTAGATCGGAATGGTGCCACTATTTTGGAGGTGAAACGAATTAGTTTTATCTCTTTTGAAAGTCGTTTATCAAAGGAATCATGGCATTAGTCCTCTACGCTACCGAAGGAAAGTCTTGTTATTCGTCGATGCGCGTAACTGTCGGTGATTTTGCTTTATCGCTATTGGAGGTCAGTAGAAGTTTGAATCAGAGCTTTAATTCTCTATGCCACCGCTATTTTGGAGGTGAAACAAACTAGTTTTATCACTATTGGAATGATTTTTGTGATTGATCAGAGGCCTTGTCCATTGCCTTACCGACACTACAGATCTGCTTAGCTTTACCTCGCCGAGCTGCAGTCCTTATTTCTTCTGATCGCCGATGATTTTATCTTGATTAATCAAAAGCCTTGTCCTTTTCCTTACCAACACTGTAGAACTACTTGGTTCTATACTTGTCGATCTGTAGCCCTTAGTTCTTCCCATCATCGATGAGTTTCTATTGTCGTGGAACCCGTAGTCGGTCTGTCTCTTATCGTTGCTTCTCCTTAGTGGACTATCTTGCTGATTTGTAGTCCTTAGTTCTTTTGATCGCTGATGATTTTCTATTGATTGATCAGAACCCATAGTCAGTCTGTCTCCTGCTATTGCGACTCCTTAGTGGACTATCTTGCCAATCTGTAGTCCTTATTTCTTCCGATAGCCGATGATTTTCTATTGATTGATCAGAAGCCTTGTCCGTTGCCTTACCAAAACTATGGAGCTACTTGGTTCTAAACTCGTCGTTCCATAGCCCTTAGTTCTTTCAATTGCTGATGAGTTTCTATTATTGCAGAACCCGTAGTCGGTATGTCTCCCGCCATTGCGCTCCTTAGTGGACTATCTTGTCGATCTGTAGCCCTTACTTCTTTTGATCGCCAATGATTTTCTATTGATTGATCGAAACTCGTTTTCAGTCTACCTCCCATCATTGCGGCTCGTTAGTGGAATATCTTGCCAATGGTTAGTGTTTTCAAGTTCTGATGCCTTATTAAGTAGTGGTTCTGATTTTCGATACGTGACTTGAGCGGCATTTTAGTGCTTTATACCAAGGATGCTGCGGAAAATTTCAGCTTTACTTCGTTGATCCATAGTCCTTATTTTTTTCTATTGTCGAAGTTTTCATCTAATCATGGAAGCCATAGTCTGTATGTCTTTCATGGCTAATGAGATGTTCTGATCCTCGCCCAAGCCACCGAAGCTAAAAATTTGTGAAATTTTCATAAAAAAGTAGAGGCTTTAAAATGTTAGTAACATTCATATCCCTCATTGCATGAATACAATTCTTCATATGAAAATAAATTATTTTGGGAGATAGCATCTGGCTCCTACTTGCAGATGGGAACCTTCTAGTGAGGTCCCAAGAACCCCAGACCAAAATTCCATTCTCTAAAACCAACTAAGTAACTTAACACTATCCTTTATTGTTCCATTGGGCATGGAGTCTATTATAAAAAAAAAACAACCTACTATCTACCGTAATTTACAATCATAAGGCCTCAGAGCCTCAAATAAAATAGAGCTTCAAGAACCACCCATTTACTGGGCCATCAAATACCTCTTCACCTTCTAGAATCTGCAATTTGAAAGTGTTATTCTTATGTACTTGGGCTATCACAAAAGGGACAATCCACAAAGACTCAAATTTTCCATGTTTCCCCTTGTCCTTTCTGACAACATCCCACTTGAGGACCCAATCCTTTCTGCCTTTCCTCTTTTGTCAAACATGCCCTTTATCCTCTATTGTTGAGATTCTAATTTTCCTACAACTTGCTCCTTTATTTGCTGTAATTCTACCAAATCCATCATCCTTCTTACCATATCATTTGGTTCATCCTCCTCTTCCTGAAAGAACTTTGCCACTGGGAGGATGAGCTGGATAGGAAAGACGGTCTCAGTGCCATAAACTAGTTTGAATGGAGAAGTCCCTAGGGATATTTTGTCTGTTACCCTATCCTCCCATAAAGCAAACTTAAGCTTTGAATCCCAGCTTTTCTGATGTCTCTAGCAGTTTCTTGATGATTCTAACTAAGCTTTTGTTGGATGACTCAGCCATGCCATTGCCTTGTGGGTAATAGGATGTGGAATGCACCAGTTGGATACCCATTGATTCACACATTTTAACTAATGCCCCAGCCTTAAAAGCCGGTGCATTATCAGTTACTAACCTTATTAGGCAACCAAACTTGCTGAATATGTTCTCATATAAAAATCTCATGATGACTTGATGAGTGGAATTTTTGGTGGGTACTGCTTCTATCCATTTGGTAAATTAGTCAGTAGCTACTAAGATCCATTTATGCTGTCCACTAGAAGATGGATTTATTTCTCCTATGAAATCCAGACCCCATTGCTGGAAAGGCCCATTCACTGTAACAGTCCTAAGGGGCAAGGATTTGAGTTGCTGCTTCCTTATAAATCTTTGACATTGGTCACAGGCCCTTACAAAAGTGCATACATCAGCTAAGAGGACTAGCCAATAGTATATTTCTCTTAAGATCTTGTGGGCTATGGTTTTCCAATAGTGGTGGCCTCCACATGTATTGGAATGAAAGTGATGCATGCCCTGCTCTGCTTCCTCTTTATCTAGACACCTTCACAAAATTCCAGACTGATCCCTCCAGTACAGCAGTTTGTCAATTATGCAAAACTTAACATATTTCAACTTGAGAGCTCATGCTTGGTTAGGAGTGAGATCAAGGGAAAATTCTAATTTTAGCAAAAACTAAATGATACCTGAGTACCACTCACATGAAGATATGTTCTTAGTTACTGATGGACTGTTATTCTGATCTTGATTTACTTCTATTTCAGCTGCTACCATAGTTTGTACCTTTGCTGATCTGACACATGTGAAATTTATTCCCATCAGTTCACAGTTTTCTTTGGCCATGATTTTGGCCAGACCTAATCCCTTTAACAGCTTGGTGGGTTTCACCTCTACATCAAACTAAATGAGTTTGGCAATCCACTTAGCTCTCTTCCCATCAATGTCAGGCTGAGTCAAAACATCCTTCACAACAACTGAAGGGACATATGCAATGACCTTTGCATGGAGAATGTAGATTCTAAAAGTTGTATTCATAGATTTTATGAGAGCATAAGCCTATTTCTCAATTGGGTCATACTTTATCTTAGCATCTCTTAGGGTTCTGCTGAAGAAAGCAATTGGATGATCAAGACCTTCATCATTCTTTTATAATAGTACAGCTGCCACTGTGTCATAAGATGCAAAAGAGAAAATGTAAAAACCCTTGGTGTAGTCAGGACTAATTAGGGTTGCGGCCCCCATGATGGATTTCTTAATGTCTTCAAAATAGTTTCTTACCTGGTCAGTCGAATTTATTTCTACATCCCTTTTTAGCATGACTGTTATGTGCTTTACCAGCTCGAAGAAATTAGGAATGAATCTCTTGAAAAAAGTTTATCTTGGCTAAAAAGGACTGAATGTCTCTTTTTGACCTTGGTATTGACAGCTGTTGAATTGCTTCCACCCTTACCAGATCGATCTTTACACCTTCAACTTATACTATGTGGCCTAGGAGCTTTCCTTCATTGAGTGTAAACTAGGAATTCTTGGGGTTCAATGATATTCCATACCTTCTGCACTTTAGAAATACCTTCCTTAAATGCTGCAAGTGGTCATGATGGCTGTGAGAGTAAACTATTAAGTCATCCAAATATATCATCACAAATTATCTTTTAGGCCTACAAATGCTATATCCATGGCTCTTTGAAAAGTATCCCCAACATTCATTAGCCCAAATGGCATTTTAGCATACATGAAGGTTACCTAGGTGGTGGTAAAGGCGGTCTTCTCTTGGTCATCAGGGTGCACAGCAACTTCGTTGTATCTAGAGAAGCCATCAAGGAAGGACATAACTCTAGCCCCAGAGACTTTCTGTAATAGGTGTTCCATCTTGGGAAGTGGATAGTTGTCCTTCTTGGAACACTTGTTCAGGTTTCTAAAATCCACACACAACCTGATTTCTCCATTTTTCTTTCTTACCACTACCAAGCTTGCAATCCACTTGGAATATTTGAGGGGAACTATGATCTTGGCTTTAAGGAGCTTGTGGATCTATTTTTCAATCACTGGTAATAAGAGAGGGCTACTGGGTCTTAGCTTCTGTTTGAAAGGAATGATGTCCTTTATTAATTCTTGCACATTGATCTAGGAACTAAGAATCAATCTCATCAAAGAATAATCAACAAGTACTCATGAAATGGTGTTAATCGGAACCAGAATGGTTTCCTCTTTGTATATTCAATAAACAATGAAAAGTTACAATAACAATGTCAAGAAATAGCTTGAATCAATGAGGAATTAAAATACCTAAGGAGGCAATTCAAATTCAATGAGTGATTCTAGCTTAACTGACTCTAAACCATTGGTTCACACTCAGTTAACCACTTGACCAAAACCCTAATTGACTCACCAAACCCTAACTAAAGTTGGAGTGCAATAAATGACTGAATCTCATTTGAAGGAGATCAAACACATGTCATAGCAAGCCAACCATCAAGTGCTAGTGCTCCATGAATTCAATGAACCTCGATGAGGTTAACTAAAGTTGAACTAACCATCAAAAGTTGGTGGAGGCACCCTGTTGACTCCAGATCATTAAATAATAATAAATAATCATTAAATAATATATTTAATGAGAGGAGGCGCCTTAACTGACTGGTTGAACTAATTGTAACCACCAGTTAGCAATTAGGTGCATTAATATCACTCAGATCACCCCTGGAGTGCTCTAGTTAGCCTCCTTGACTATAGGTAGGTGTGGGTGTGACTGGATGATAGAAATTAATGCTCCACTGAGGTCAATTAATGTCAATTATACTTAGAATAATGGTTTAACTAGGCCAATTTGACCAAAAAGAGTGTGTATGATGATAAATGTCTCCAACACCACCCCTTAAGCTATACTCAGGAAAAGTTAGAAAACATAGATGCATAAAAATGCTAGGGCCCTATAAAATAAGGCCATAGGTCACCCTGTACAATAAAGTAATTGCTTAATATAACCAAGGAAATGGGGAAAACCTCATGGGAAAAATACCCCCCCTCAAACTAAGTAGTAAATCAAGAATTGGTTCTTCTATGTAGCAACATCCTGAGACTGTGCATGTGAACCTCTGAATCCAAATTAAATGAATATGTCTGGATGAATCTTCCACTTTGGAAGAAGAACAATGCACTCAACTGAATCAGAAATATAAATAGCTGCACGGTGAAAACTGGACCGATGTAGAGAAACTGAAATCATCTGAAGAGAGAGAAAAGGTTCTTGAGGATTTGAACAATGTGTGGAACACTCAAGAAATAGATATGTTGTATCCTTGAATAGAAAACCATGAGTGTTAAAATCATCCCCAATGTTTAGGATCAAGTGTCCAAGCGGATGCAGAATGTCTTCCTCTTTACTAGTTCTGTGAGGAGATGAGCTTGTGACCAAAGGTAGAGAATCCCTGGGAATCTAGAGAGAAAATGCTTGAGCTCCATAATATAATATAGATTCAGAAATATCTAATGATTCACAAAATAAAATATCAGCAACCTCATAAGAGGAAACTAATACCAAATCCCCGGCAGCAAAATTGAAGAAGAACTGCAGTACTTGTTTTTTCACACCGGAATTCGTGAGAGCAGCTACAAGCATGAGTGAAAGATATTGGATTTTAAAATATGAAAAAAATAATATTATATCAGAATGTAAATCAGATCTAAATAATTTAACAACATATCCAAAACTATGAAATGAAATCAAATCCCCAGCAGCAGTTTCGAAGGAGACTTGCGGTACTTGTTTCTTCACACCGTTGATGAGAACAGCTACAAGCAGTACTAAAGGTTTATGAACCTGAAATTTTGAACCAAGAAATATAATATCAGATCCAAATAATACCATATCATATTCAATAAGGTTCATATCAGATCCAAAATTATGGTCAACCGAGATGGTGGATGCACAGTTGTCTTTTTCTTCAAAATTCTGAATTTTGGTGCATGCAATCCTGGAGGATTTCGCTGGAAGATATAGATCATGGGGAGTGAATGTGTCGCTCTTATAATCTGATATTTCTTCCAAAATATCCAATTTTTTACATATTTTCACACCAACAGAAACATTAGAGGAATAAAAAACAAATTTCTCTTCACTTTCAGAAGCAATTACTGGTAAATTTTGCACAAAATTCAAAGGAAAATCATCGGTGAATGTTTGCATGGATGTGCAACAGTATTTTTCTTCAATATCAGAGATTAGAATGTCTTCTTCTGTTTCAGAAATATGAGAAGATGAGATATCAGAGATCTCATGATCTTCCAGAGCATCAGGAGAAGGAGTCACTGCATGGAGACTTTCTTCAATTCGAATTGAATGTGTAGAAGATTCTGCTTCATCTTCACATTGAACAACTTCGTCAAAGAGAGTAGAGGCTGAGAATTTTGAGTAAAGAACTCTTGTGGTGCTGGCTGTGATCTCCAAATTACTATTATGATCCTCATTATGCTTGCCAAAGGTTCTGTCCAATTTTTTCCAGAGATCCTTTGGGTATTCAGCAAAACCATTAAGGTAGTACAAGCTAGGAGAAAGGGCCAGACATATTGCTCCAAAAGCTCTGTCACCGTCATTTATCCAGTAATTATCATTCTCATAAGACTCTTTTCCAAGTCCAATAGACACCTCATAGAGACCTCATCTCTTCAAAGATGCAATCATCTTCAACTTCCATTCCGAATAGCTTATGAATGGGGTGAGAAGAGGGATTGATGAGTCCTTTCGAAGTTGTACCTATTAAAACCTGCAAATCAAAGAAAAAAAGGCACTGTAAGGTCAGATAGCTTGCACATTTTAGGAATTCATCACACCTAGCATAGTCAATCAAGCAAGCTTGATCAGCAAGTTCATTACTTGGGGTATTAAGTGGTAAGCCTTGGCTTCTGGTGCAGTGCTGGATTTTTGAGCTACTGCTCAAATTTCATGGAGAAATCTGTCGAAAAGCTTGTTTTTGAGAGACAAATCTTCATCCCACTGTATGATCTGATACCATATTAATTCTTGCACATTGATATGGGAACTAAGAATCAATATCATCAAAGTATTATCAACAAATACTCATGAAATGGTGTTAATTGGAACCAGAATGGTTTCCTCTCTGTATATTCAATAAACAATGAATAGTTACAATAACAATGTCAAGAAATAGATTGAATCAATGAGGAACTCAAATGCCTAAGGAGGCAATTCGAATTCAATGAGTGAGTCTAGCTTAACTGACTCTAAACCATTGGTTCACACTTAGTTACCACTTGACGAAAACCATGATTGACTCACCAAACCCTAACTGAAGTCGAAGTGCAATAAATGAATGAATCTCAACTGAAGGAGATCAAACACATGTCATAGCAAGCCAACGATCAAGTGCTAGTGCTCCATGAATTCAATGAAACCCGATGAGGTTAACTGAAGCTGAACTGACCATCAAAAGTTGGTGGAGGCGCCCTGTTGACTCCAGATCATTAAATAATAATAAATAATTATTAAATAATATATTTAATGAGAGGAGGTGCCTTAACTGACTGGTTGAACAGATTGTAACCATGAGTTAGCAATTAAGTGCATTAATATCACTCAGATCACCCCCAGAGTGCTCCAGTTAGCCTCCTTGACTGTAGGTAGACGTGGGTGTGACTGGTGATGGAAATTAATGCTCCACTGATGTCAATTAATGTCAATTATACTTAGAATAGTGGTTTAACTAGTCCAATTTGACCAAAAAGAGTGTGTATTGTTACCACCTAAGTTATACTTAGTGGTTTTTATCAAGAGAGCCTGGTGAACTGGATAGGGTTAACTTGTTCGGACTTCAAAAAGACCTTTGGAAGTACTTCTGGGAAGTGCTTGTTGTATCATATCACATGTTCATACCCCATGGGGGAATTGTAATAAATGTTCTAGCATGATAGTGTCTGTAAAAGACTCGGTCTCTTAGACTTCATTTTTCAATCCGATCAGCCCAGGGTGTTTTTACCCTTGGTTATTATTGGTTGTTGAATAAACGACTGATAATTTCTGAGTTTTTCACTCCATACCTCCAAAGTTGGGGTGGTCGGCTTGGAATTTGTGCCTATTGAGGTTATTATAGTCTATGTGTCAATGTGTAAGCATGCTAGACATCATTTTTGAGTCATATGAACATGTCTAAGTCCCCCTAGGTGTTTTTCAATTTTTCAATTTTTCAGTGTTTTTTATTAAATTTTAATTTTTCCAAAACTTAGGCTATTTTTTAATAGTTTAATTGGAAAAATTGATTTTGTAATAAAAGTGGGCCAAATAATCAGTTTCAGTCATGTAGGTGCTCATTTTCAAGCTAAGAGCACCATGTAAACCCATGGACCCACTATTTCCTAGTTTTGAGTGATTTTCCATCACTCAGGTCAGAAAGCCCCAAAAATCAATTATTGATTATTTTAATTAATAAATTGATGAATAATGGAGCAAATCCAAAATCAATAAATCAATGGATTCTCAGCCGATTTGATTGAAATCAGTCAGATCTGAAGCAGATTGACTGGATCTGACAAATCCTTGACTGAAGGAGGTGATCAAATCAGATCCAGAGTTGATCTTGAGCATCCTTTATGGGGAATTTTGTGCTCTCTCTCTCCTCAACATGTTTTTGGCTCAACTGGATGATTTTTGGTGGATTCTTCAGTTAACAAGTGGAGGTGTCAGTCAAATCAGCCCCCCGATTGATAGTTGCACTCAGTGAGACTCAGATCTAGCTCAGCTAGACACAAATTAGGCATTGATGGACTCTCCATCAGTTTATTTCACTTGATTCCATGAGTAATTGCGCCCCCCTTGGGCTGGATGGCCTGTAAATTGTATATATCCAAGCACAACCTCCTCTTCCAAGCTAGTTAGAACTGGGATTGAGGTGCTGCTGCTATTGTATTGTTGTAATTCTAATTTGAAATAAAGAAAATATTTGGAGGCAATACGGTGTGGTGCCATTACATGTGTGGATGATTATTGCCATTGTTTTACTGAGGTAACCTGTATCTGTGGTCATTTTTTGCTATTTTCTTGTAGATCTATGGTTAAGATTGGTAATTAGCTTATTACAATCTTGATAGGAAAGGTGTTGTTCAATAATTTTATTGGCTGTCACTCTCCTTTGATGCATGTTTAGAGCTCTATATTTAGCATGTCCTATAAGCTTATATGCATGTTATCTTGAATCTCTTTGTGTGTACTAATCGGATCTCACAAGTTTCTTGGCAAGTTCTTTGATTTCAGCTGAGTTGCAGGTTCACACTTTGGAGAGGATGCTGATCTAGTTTTCTTCTTCATTCTCTTCAAAACATTTCAAAGGAATAGTCCCTCGGCATTCCTCCTGAAAGCTCTACTATGGATCTTCAAGGAAACCAACACTCTTTCTCTCTCTTCCTCCTTTAAAAATTATTAAACTTTCCTCAAGCTGGTTACTTTAAGGTTTCTTTTTAAATCTGATATATCTCATAAATAAAATCATACATAGATATAATTAATCAATATCCCTTCAATTTTCTAGATCTTAGTTTCATTGTGCACATAAAGTTCAAATTCAAGAGATCTAGCTAAAATTGCCTTAGTTTTGAAAGTAGTTTATTGAAAAACTCATAGCTTGCTGTTAAGGTAGTTTCATTTGCTGTTCAATAATTTCAATATTCTGCAATATCAGTGCTTTTAATTGGCTACACAAACAGCAAGCCAAGATACCAAGGAAAGCTTGCTTTCCTTGGTTCCTTTTTCGTCGGTTTAGCTAGTTTAATTTCATTAATTTTTGAGTTAAAGTAGGCTGACCCAAAGGCACTCTTAAAGTGATTTGGGGAATTTGTTATTATAATTCAATCGCTATCATTTAGAAGTTCTCACAGAGTAGAAAGGAAGTTGCTGTCGAAAGTGGCTTTTGGAGCGCTCAAATCCCCCCAGGGGTCTCTCTTTTGTCACATAATTTGTAATTTTTTTATATAAACTGTAAGATCTTGGTTTCAGCCTATATAAGGACCAAGAAAGCTCTATTTTATTAGTGATTTGATATTGTAACTATTGTAATAAAATCATCCCTGAATAGGCTCTTTCGAGCCCATTCCCCATCCCCCCTGGGGGGATTCGTGTCAGTGCCATTTTCATCTTTTTCTGCTTATTTCCTTTTACTAGAATTGATCTGATTTGCAGGGTAGTATATTTGATCTTGTTGTTAATTCCATATTCCATATCTTATTTTCAAAAGTAATCATAATACTTACCCCACGATTTCTCGAGTGAACCGCAAGGGGAAAGAGATTCGTGGTAGGATTAATCAGAAAACCAGATTTGTGTAGTTGTGTTATTTTCTCATATTTTGTTTATCAGAATTTTAAAATTAACCCCTCCTTGATTCCCCTATTGAGATCCACTTGGATCGAAAGAGGTTCTTGGAGGCTTTTCTTTTAAGCAAGAACACATCTTTTAAAACTTATTAAATTTTACAAGACTCCAGTGTGTATGATCTGCACTTGGCTGCGGTTCGTCTGATTAGTCAAACTGTATCAAAAGCACTTGGGTGACTAGCATAATTAGGACTCACCTTCCCCAATTAACAAACCATCAGGTGAAAATCCAACACCTCGATCAAACCTTTACGGTGGAAAAATACCCAAAGGAAGCGGGAACCTACTGAAAGTGACCTCGGGGCGCCGATCTCTGTCACACCCTAACGGGTGCGTTACGAACACAGCCCCAGAGAATCCATTTTAGCCCACATATTCCTTGCGAATAGGCGTATAGGCTTTGTTTTGGACATACTCCAAGTACTCTCGGGTATATCTGGAGTCCCCCTTTAGCCTAATTTAATCAATTCATACTTCATTTTTAACTTAAAACATACCAAGATGCAATCGCAAAACATGCAAGCACACTGATCTCTTTTGACTCCATTTTTAAGGCACTGGTCTTTTTTGCTTAATATATATATTGTGTATCAACTTTGTGCTTTCGTGTGTATCTTCGTATCTTGTCATCTTGATTGTTTATAGTTAAAATATTCAAACTCCTAAATAACTTATTCAGTTTAACATCACCACACTAAGAAATCATCCTTAGTAACTTAATAGGGTCTACCCCCCTTGGCTTCGTTAGGAGTTGAGCCTAAATGGAGGAGTCAAGAACAAGGTGACAGCCTTGACTCGAGACTTCCCCCCCAAGGACACATCGAGTGGCTTGAAGATTTCTACCACGTGATCCAGGTGTGTGAAAAGGCGGCAACAGTTTTTGGCGCCGTTGCTGGGGATAAATCTTTTTATTCCCGGGTACAACTTTTTTTTCTTTCTTTTTGTTTTTGCTTTGTTTGATAAATGCTTAGAGTAGATCTTTAATTTTCATCTAGAAACTCCACTGACCTTTTTCCAGTTTTTATTTTTACAAAGAAAAGCAAAAAATAAATTTTGTGAAAAGATTCATAAATGCTTATTTTTTTGTTTCACATGGCGACTCCATTGAAGGGATAAAACCCTATTTTCTCATAAACTTGTGAAGTTTTGTTGTGTTTAGATGAGCCAATGCAACATGTTAAAACCTTTAAAGTTCATCACTTGACAGCTCCACCTTGTCAGTACAAGGTTTTCAAATGGATACCATTTTGGATAAATTAAGGGAGAAATATGGTGCCCAGTTAGCCTTAGCATTTCAACCTATCGATTTCTCAAACATCCCTGGTTTTCCTAACTATTGTGATAGTTTGGGGGATGCAAATAACTGGCTTCCACCATTTCATGGAGATGATGGTGACTCGGCCATCTGGCATGTCAAATCTTTCCTTCAGTTGATTGCTGACTTCAATATTCTCTATGAAGACCATATGATGGAAATGTTTGCTAGTACTTTTCGGGGTGAGGCTGGTTATTGGTTCTATCAAGGCCTTCCTAATAAATGTATAACTTCTTTTCCAAGCTTCCTTTGGATTTTTTTAGAGCAGTGGCATGATGGTAGGGGTAGTAGGAATGGTTTAAAAAAGTTCCTTGAAAAGATCTGTACCTTCTACCTATCTGGGACAGAGTATCACATGGAAACATATGATGGACCTTTTTCCATGATACAAAGTATTGAATACTTGGAATCACTTCTTGAACATTTGAGTAAAGAGGAAGTCCATGATACTCCCATAAAAAAGCATCCTAGAAATTATTTAAGAAATGAACCAATCAAGCTTCTTCTTAAAGAAAATGAGGTATCTCCTAATACACAGCAAGATTCCGAGGAAGGGAAAATCCAAGATGATCATATTGAAGAGTTCCAGGAGGAGCCCATGATGGAACACATTGTTGAAGACTCTCCTCATGTCACCATAGCTGAAGAAATTGAAGATTTGGTGTTTTCTCAAGTGTGTTGCAATGCTGATACCTTTCCAGAAATCCCTCTAGAGAAATCCACTGAGCAACACATACCAAGTGATTCCATTGAATATGTCCAAACAATCTCCTTGATTAAAGATAAGATTGAAGATCCTCTTCATGATATCATAACAGAAGCCTATAAAGAAACCTATGATAAGATCACTACAGTGTGTGGTGACACTAGACCTTGTTCTCCTCATGTTGATGAAGGTTTGGAAAGTTTATTTCCTTGTAACATTTTATCTAAAGAAGATTGTTATGAATGCAAGGAAGACATGGATAGGAAGTGGAATGATGCCATGGATGAAGAGTCCCCCACATATAACATGGATGGGAGTGATGACTATTGGAATTTCATAGATAATCCAACTTGTGAAAATTTTATGGAGAATCCCATCCATGATATGTCCAACAATGGGAGTGTTTATTCAAAAATTTGTGGAAGTCCAATCTACGATACATCCATAGAGGGAAGCACAGATCTGGATGCCTGGGAAAACCTTAGTATGGAAGAGGAGCATTCAGATTTTTCATGTGATCATTCAAAATCATACCATGTAGAGCCACACAAGGGTATCAGAAATGAAGACATTGAGAAACAGTATTGTGAAAATTCAGATGTGATGCAGTCAATGGAAAAGCAGTCTCAGCCATCTTTTTCACATATAGAGGTTCCTTATGATTTGGAGCTACTTGGGGCTTGTGCAACAAGTTATCATTTGATAAGCCCCGGTGATCAGTATGATGATGTAGTCAATCTGCTTCATCATTCTGATTCGTATATCAGTCCTATCCAGTCATGGATAGAAGCAACCTGCATGAGCACATACAAGTTGAGGAAGAATTTTTATGACATTCTTCATGCCTATGATCTCCCATCCATCCCACCCATCCTGAATTGTCACGCAGGTTTTCATTTTCTGAATAAGGTATCCTTACTTTGGCTAGTAACCAAAGACAAGGAATTTTTTTTAATGTCAATAAAATGCTTAGGTGGTTACATTGGATTTCTGATTACACTTAACCCATTTTATGTCATGCTTAGAGTAGGAAAATAAGCTCCTTTAAAGAGAGCATTTACTTTCTGCATTTCTTTTTTATACTTAGCTATAATAAAACTTTGCTTATTTTAGTTAGTTACATTTATGTTGTTTAAATAAATCAACTTAGTGGTTCATTTGGTTTTTTATAAAACTTGTGCTACTGAGGTTTTTTCTTGTCAAGTTGAGATGTTTTTACAGGTTATATAAACCAGAGATTCTGGTGTTCTCATATCATCTCCTTGCCTTAAAGACCAGATCGAGCACACATCCCACAGTTGGAGCCAGAATGTTACCACCTAAGTTATACTTAGTGGTTTTTATCAAGAGAGCCTGGTGAACCGGACAGGGTTAACTTGTTCGGACTTCAAAAAGACCTTTGGAAGTACTTCTGGGAAGTGCTTGTTATATCATATCACATGTTTATACCCCATGGGGGAATTGTAATAAATGTTCTAGCATGATAGTGTCTGTAAAAGAATCGGTCTCTTAGACTTCATTTGTCAATCCGATCAGCCTAGGGTGTTTTTTCCCTTGGTTATTATTGGTTGTTGAATAAACGACTGATAATTTCTGAGTTTTTCACTCCATACCTCCAAAGTTGGAGTGGTCAGCTTGGCATTTGTGCCTATTGAGGTTATTAGAGTCTATGTGTCAATGTGTAAGCATGCTAGACATCATTTTTGAGTCATATGAACATGTCTAAGTCCCCCTAGGTGTTTTTCAATTTTAAATTTTTCAGTTTTTTCAGTGTTTTTTATTAAATTTTAATTTTTCCAAAACTTAGGCTATTTTTTAATAGTTTAATTGAAAAAATTGATTTTGTAATAAAAGTGGGCCAAATAATCAATTTCAGTCATGTAGGTGCTCATTTTCAAGCTAAGAGCACCATGTAAACCCATGGACCCACTATTTCCTAGTTTTGAGTGATTTTCCATCACTCAGGTCAGAAAGCCCCAAAAATCAATTATTGATTATTTTAATTAATAAATTGATGAATAATGGAGCAAATCCAAAATCAATAAATCAATGGATTCTCAGCCGATTTGATTGAAATCAGTCAGATCTGAAGCAGATTGACAGGATCTGACAAATCCTTGACTGAAGGAGGTGATCAAATCAGATCCAGAGTTTATCTTGAGCATCCTTTATGGGGAATTTTACCCTCTCTCTCTCCTCAACACGTTTTTGGCTCAACTGGATGATTTTTGGTGGATTCTTCAGTCAACAGGTTGAGGTGTCAGTCAGATCAGCCCCCCGATTAACAGTTGCACTTAGTGAGACTCAGATCTGGCTCAACTAGACACAGATTAGGCATTGATGGACTCTCCATCAGTTGATTTCACTTGATTCCATGAGTAATTGCGCCCCCCTAGGCTGGATGGCCTGTAAATTGTATATATCCAGGCACAGCCTCCTCTTCCAAGCTAGTTAGAACTGGGATTGAGGTGTTGCTGGTATTGTATTGTTGTAATTCTCATTTGAAATAAAGAAAATCTTTGGAGGCAATACGGTGTGGTGCCATTACATGTGTGGATGATTATTGCCATTGTTTTACTGAGGTAACCTGTATCTGTGGTCATTTTTTGCTATTTTCTTGTAGATCTGTGGTTAAGATTGGTAATTAGCTTATTACAATCTTGATAGGAAAGGTGTTGTTCAATAAGTTTATTGGCTGTCACTATCCTTTGATGCATGTTTAGAGCTCTAGATTTAGCATGTCCTATAATCTTATATGCATGTTATCTTGAATCTCTTTGTGTGGATCGGATCTCACAAGTTTCTTGGCAAGTTCTTTGATTTCAGCTGAGTTGCAGGTTCACACTTTGGAAAGGATGCTGATATAGTTTGCTTCTTCATTCTCTTCAAAACATTTCAAAGGAATAGTCCCTCAGCATTCCACCTGAAATCTCTACTGTGGATCTTCAAGGAAACCAACACTCTTTCTCTCTCTTCCTCCTTTAAAAATTATTAAACTTTCCTCAAGCTGGTTACTTTAATGTTTCTTTTTAAATATGATCTATCTCATAAAGAAAAGCATACATATATCTAATTAATCAAGATCCCTTCAATTTTCTAGATCTTAGTTTCATTGTGCAGATAAAGTTCAAATTCAAGAGATCTAGCTAAAATTGCCTTAGTTTCGCAAGTAGTTTATTCAAAAATTCATAACTTGCTATTAAGGTAGTTTCATTTACTGTTCAATAATTTCAATATTCTGCAATATCAGTTCTTTTAATTGGCTGCACAAAAATCAAGCCAAGATACCAAGGAAAGCTTGCTTTCCTTGGTTCCTTTTTCGTCGGTTTAGCTAGTTTAATTTCATTAATTTTTGAGTTAAAGTAGGCTGACCCAAAGTCACTCTTAAAGTTCTTTGGGGAATTTGTTATTCTAATTCACTCGCTTTCATTTAGAAGGTATGACAGAGTAGAAAGGAATTTTCTGTCCAAAGTGGCTTTTGGAGCGCTCAAATCCCCCCAGCGGTCTCTCTTTTGTCACATAATTTGTAATTTTTTTATATAAAATATAAGATATTGGTTTCAGTCTATATAAGGACCAATAAATCTCTATTTTATCAGTTCTTTTATATTTTAACCGCTGTAATAAAATCATCCCTGTTAGGCTCTTTCGAGCCCATTCCCCATCCCCCCTGGGGGGATTCGCGTCGGTGCCATTTTCGTCTTTTTCTACTTATTTCCTTTTACTAGAATTGATATGATTTGCAGGGTAGTATATTTTATCTTGTTTTTAAATCCATATTCCATATCTTATTTTCAAAAGTAATCATAATACTTACCCCACGATTTCCCGAGTGACCCGTAAGGGGAAAGAGATTCGTGGTAGGATTAATCAGAAAACCAGATTTGTGTAGTTGTGTTATTTTCTCATCTTTTGTTTATAAGCATTTTAAAATTAACCCCTCCTTCATTCCCCGATTGAAATCCACTTGGATCGAAAGAGGTTCTTGGAGGCTTTTCTTTTAAGCAAGAACACATCTTTTAAAACTTATTAAAATTTACAAGACTCCAGTGTGTATGCTCTGCACTTGGCTACGGTTCGTCCGATTAGTCAAGCTGTATCAAAATAACTTGGGTGACTATCATAATTAGGACTCACCTTCCCCAATTAACAAACCATCAGGTGAAAATCCAACACCTCGATCAAACCTTTACGGTGGCAAAATACCCAAAGGAAGAGGGAACCTACTGAAAAGTGACCTTGGGGCGCCGATCTTTGTCACACCCTAATGGGTGCGTTACGAACACAATCCCAAAGACTCCATTTCAGCCCACATATTCCTTGTGGGTATCCGTATAGGCTTTGTTTTGGACATACTCCAAGTACTCTCGGGTATATCTGGAGTCCCCCTTTAGCCTAATTTAATCAATTCATACTTCATTTTTAACTTAAAACATACCAAGATGCAATCGCAAAACATTTATTCCAAACACATGCAAGCCCACTGATCTCTTTTGACTCCATTTTTAAGGCACTGGTCTTTTTTGCTTCATATATATATTGTGTATCAACTTTGTGCTTTCGTGTGTATCTTCGTATCTTGTCATCTTGATTGTTTATAGTTAAAATATTCAAACTCCTAAATAAATGATTCAATTTAACATCACCACACTAAGAAATCATCTTTAGTAACTTAATAGGGTCTACCCCCCTTGGCTTCGTTAGGAGTTGAGCCTAAACGGAGGAGTCAAGAACAAGGTGACAGCCTTGACTTGAGACTTGCCCCCCAAGGACACACCGAGTGGCTTGAACATTTCTGCCACGTGATCCAGGTGTGTGAAAAGGCGGCAACATGTATGATGGTAAACGTCTCCAACATCCTTCTACAAAGGAATTCTGTGCTGGATGATATTGGTGTCATAAGTTTTTAGGTCACTATAATCCTAGGAAAAAACATCAGCAAACTCTTTTATCAAGCTGGAAAATTCAGACTTCTGATCAGCATTCAACTCCATGGAAAGATTTATTAGTTTAGGATGGCTTTGGCTGCCTATGTTTTGCTCTTGGATAGTAGGGTCTAGCTCCTTTTTGGTAGGCTTGAGAGGGATGTCATTGTGATCAAATATTTCTTCTAGTGGTACTAGACCTTGGGGTATGTAGTTGATGGGTAATTAGACAATATTATGCTTAGTAACTTTATCTTTTAACTTGAGCTATTTGGATTCCTCCATGTTAAGGTTTTCTTGGTCTATGTGTATGTCAGAGAATTCATCTATTAACTGAAGGAATTTACTAAGCTCCTCATCATTCTCAAACACCCTCCAAAATTTTACATTGTCTCGCAGAGAGGGTCTATACTTGACCTGAACATTATAGCTGAGCTTAGGGCGTAAAGGAGGAACAAACAGACTTGCAGAGATGGCCAGGGAGTCAACCAAGTGATTCAAATCCCTAGGAATATATGACAGTTCAAAAAAAATAAAGGAGTCTCTGAGTTTCCATACCTCGTCCCTGTAGGCCTTCAATATGATATTTTTTATCTGAAAAAGTGTTGTTGACCTGTTGTATGATGAGGTCTGTGTCTCCAAAAATATTCACACACATGATCCCTATCTCCTTGGCATCTTTAACTTCTAGCAGCAAGTCTTCATATTCCGCTACGTTGTTAGTGGTTTTGAAATCAAACTTATAAGATAAGTGAATGTTTTCCTTAGATGGGGAGATCAATACTACACCCGTGCCTGCTGAGCTTTGAGCGCTAGCCCCATCGAAATACATGGTCCATATCACTGTTGAAACTTATTCGGGCTGCTGACAGGTGGGATTAGTGAGCTGAACTGATGTCTTCTGATTATCATGTACTTGCAAAATGCAAGACCCAAAATCAGTGTCCACTGCGTAGATGGGGTGATTCACTGAGTGGCTCTCCTTGCTTATAATGTATGCTAGCTGATTTTCCATGTATAGACTCTTAGTCTCCCCTCCAAACATGGGAATGGTGGCATATGTGAGATCCATCTGAAGGGTACCGCCTATTCTTTTGCTCCATGACTGAGATAGAAAGAGGCCAGATTTTGGAGGGATATCAACCACTGCAATGTCCATCATTATGCTTTTTGAAGGTAGCTGTGTTAAGTTTACAGCTGGGTCTTTGATGAGCCCCAAGCACTTGAAATTCCTGGAGTCAAAGGAGAATAAATCATGGTAGGGCTTGGTGATGTTGAGGCCAATATCATCCATCACAGCCTTTGGCATTAGGTTATGAGAGGCTCTTGAATCCAGCAGACAGTTATGGAGGATTTTTATCATGGATGTTCAAGGATATACAGAATGATGGGCATGAGTCCTTTAGGTATTTGATCATGGGGCCCAGGGTTACAACAGGATTGTCATCTTGCAGGTTCACAAAGTTAGTTTCAATGTGTGCCTTGGGATGAAGGGAATTCAAAATGGAGGTTTTGAATGCATCATTCTTCATTAGCTCAATTAAAGGGAAAGGGATTTTCAATTTTTGAATTTCAGACTCAAGGTTGAAGGAATAATGTAGCCAATCTAGAAACCTTACCTCAGGAGCTATAGGTTTGAGTTGGAATTGATCAGGTGTTGCTGAAGGTGCTAGTTTATGCAATGCGTTGGATGGGACAACCACTTTATTTGGTAAAATGACAACCTTTCTAGCTGGTATAGTAGGCTACTTGACAAGTTCAACATTCTTCTTGAGGGTAGCAACTAGCCTAGACCTTAGTTTGTAACCTCCTTGACCATCATCCTGATATACATCCTCTTCATTGATCTTCTCATCAATCAGGGCTTCCTCATATTCTGCTTGGGTTAGAAAATAATAGTCCACCTCATCCTCCATGCAGTGGATATTTTCTTTAGCTTCTCCTTCTTCAATGAATTCTGGCTCTTCTTCTAATACAACATTTTGAAATGGAGCTCTTATCCTCTGATATTCCCCTTGATTTCTCTCCCTTCTAAGAATTTGAACTAGGGGGTTTCCTCTTCTATAAGGAACAAAATTTGGGTTTCGAGGAGCAAAGTTGCTTGGCCCTTTACCCCTCACTGGTAGATGTCCTTGGTCCTTCAATTTAGACATTTCAATAGTCAGGTTATCTAACAGTTTGGTCATTTTTTTCAATCTTGTTCTCTGATGCCGAAGCCCCACTATAGTCTATTGGCTTCTTTTTCCTGTCTATCTTCCCTTTGACCTTATGAGATGCCAAAATGTTTGATTCTACTTCTAGGGAAGCATCCTGCATGAGTGATAAGGAAACATACCTCCTTTCTCTAAGAAGTAAGCAGAAGTCAGAGTCAAAGGAATTTGCATAAGTTATCCTAGCTAAGGTATCAGTGGGCTTAATTTCAGTAGGGATCTTGCTGTACATATTGTTGAATCTCTTAGTAATGTTGGAGACAGACTCCCCATTTTAACTTTTCAGGTTGCTGAATTCTGTGATGTAGTAGAGGTGGTCCCTCCTTTCTCCCCAATGCTTTAGGAAAATGTCATCTAGGGCCTCTATGCCTGCCACTGATTTTGCAGGAAGTTCCTTAAACCACTTCCTAGCCTGGCCATGTAGGCTTTGCACAAACACCCTAGTCCATACATCTTCTTGTTCTATGTTACTATTTTCAGCATAGCTGTAAAAATCCTCGAGATTTTCTTCAGTAAGGAAATCCCATTCCCCTGTAAACTTAGGCATATACTTGAGATAATCCCCAGTAGGCATGGCTGCAAGAGGATTTGGTAGAATTAAGGACGCATACCTAGCTACTAGGATCCTTTTCATCTTGGTCAATTGAGGGGCAACCACATTGGAAATGGGTATGGATAGGGTTGTGGAAGGAAACACTAATGAAGATACTTGCTAAGAAGGTAGTGGTATACTTATCCCAGTGGATGTTAAAGCGGATTTCACCACTCCAGGTGAATCACACTTTGTATGGCCTTCCCTTGTCCCGCTGCAGACTCCTTAGACCCTATGGACCACTTTTTGTCCTTTGATGTTTCCTTGATCATCCCCGAAAACATATGAAAAATGGTACATGCGACTTTTAAACCTATAAGCATGTATATACGTGGGTTTGACCACTAAAACTGCGTACATCGGGATGTGTGCATAATCCAAATCCTTTTGGAGTTTTCCTTGACATGGATCCGACTCATTTGACTCCTGGCCTTCCCTATGGCTTGAGATCGCTCGGATTCTACCTTTCATTACCATTTTGAAAATCTATATAAGGAACCCCTTGGTACATTGAAGGCATAAGAGAGAATTGAGAGCAAAGAAACTATAGTCCATTGTTGCTGGAACTTATGCTTGAGTCTGCATCCCTTTGTCCCTTGGAGCACTTTTGTGTTCTTCCCAAGCATTTCCTTTTGCTTGTGAGCTTGCTATCAAGAGATGGAGGATTGAAGTGGTGGAGGCCTAAGTGGGGGATTCAGTTTCTCCAGTTCGCAGACGTGAAATCAGAGGTTGTATCTTCTAATATTTGATTTATATTAATAGAAATATCTTTTCCTGTCCAATGATGTGTGTTTGAATGTATATTTTATCCATGGGATTATGTCAAATGTTTATACATTATTGATTATATATGCTAGAATAGATCTAACACCATGATATATAGAATTCTTGTATTGTTTACTTGTTGTTGAGGGAGTATTCTATCAATTGAAGCTGAAGTTGGAAAGCTCAATGGGGATCTACTTCAACTGTCCGGAATAAAGTACGAGGTCCGATCCTTTAGTGTTAGACATTTAATTTCTATTGCATATTGGAAAGGATTGATTTCTGGAGTCAAGCTATCTGTTGTGGTACCCCAAGCCATAGGAATTTCTCTCCGTAACAGAATTGGCGACTCTGCTGTGGAGTTCCTAGTAGTTGTCATTTGGGGGTTGTTTTCTCGGCATTCAATGAATTTGAATTGCTCTTTCTCTCTTGTTTCTGTGTCGGGTATGGGGGAATGTATTCTTGGTAGATTCTGATTGGTGTGAAGTTTGTCTCGGCCTGTCTGTTTTCCTTGATTTTATGCGCCTTTCTTCTTGTACATGAATTTTTGATTTACAGTCGCGTATACATGCGGTTTCTTCTGTGATTTCAACATATACACGCGGGTTTACTGCGAACAGTCGTGTATACCATTGATTTTTCCTTTTTGTGGAAGATAATTGGTTGTTGGGTGAATTCTGATATTTGTTGAGTCTCCTTTGGCATTTCCTGAGTCTGTTTAGACCTTTGTTCCTGACCAGAAACATTTTTTTTAGGCTAAATTTTCTTTTTGAAGAAGGTTCTTGTCATGGCATTTTTTATTTTTTGTTTGAGATTAGTGCATTAGAGTTCTTTTACCTTAGTGCTTTGCTTGAGTGTTGTTTGGGTGTGCTTGCAGAGTCTAGGGGTCGTAGAATCATTCTTTTGCTTTTTGCATCTCTTTTCTTTTCAAAAAATCCAAAAACATTTGCTTATTATCATGCATTGCATTTTGCACTTTGCATTGTACTTGCACTAGATTTGCTTTGGAGTACTAGTTAGGACTTCATATAGGAAAATTTGCATTCATCATTTGAAGAAACATTGTGCATTTCACGTAGTAGCATACCCTATTTTCATGGATACAATGCGTTTGCATTGATTGTTAGGTGTGCATTTTACTTCTTGTTGCATCATAACACCATTAGTTGCAGGACCATATCCCGTTTTTAAATAATAAATCCAACTAAAATCAACGCTAAATTAAAATGAGCTACACTCTTTTATTTTCTAGGGTTCACCAACAAGCTTAGGTTTTAGGATCTTGGAATAGTTCATTGTAAGTCAATTCTCCAAGATCACTAAACAACAACATGTATGTGTCTATCCAGGTGAGTGTGTGAAACCCTTGATATAACCAGTGTTTCTCAGGATCCTCCTCTCAAAAGGGATTTAAGCACGAGGCAGTGTGGGTGGTTATCGATTGGGATGACCCCTAGTCATAACTGAGTAGCACCGAAGATATTTCCAAGATTGTATTCGTATCTGGGGGCTCTTTCGAGAGTTTTGGGATTTTCTACCCTGCCCATACGGTCAATCCCGCCTGTGAATGTCCTCCTGAGCATTGATTATATTGAGGTGACCTTAGTGGCCTTACCTAGGATATCAAGGGGGTACTTTGTAGGGGTTACTCTGCGGGTGTCTCGGCCAGGTTGGGGTCGGACGGCACAGTTTATTTACGCGTTGAAGCTGAGGGCCACAATAATTGGTTACGTACCTCTGCTTGTTGTGTGTGGGAGTCTCAAGCCTCTCCTAGGCGATACATACCTGCTTCATTCGGGAGCTCACTTATCCAGCCCTTGTTTGCTTGCATTTGGATTTAGATTTTATTAATGATTGCTCTGTGCATGATAGTTGGCCTAGGGTTTACGTAAATAGAGAGTCTTTGCTATTTTTTGAGTCGTTGTGGATTCGAGTGCGGTTCCTCTCCGTTATCGTCATTTAGCAGGAATTTCACCTTCTACTTCTCCTCCTCCTTTGAGAGAAAGACCTACATATTCCAGGTGGACTATTTCACACATTGATTCACACACCATGGGAGACTGTTTAAAGGATATTCCTGAACCATCTCCTCCCATTCGTGTAGACGATGGGGAATTTTCTCCTACTTATGATCCTTCACCCGACTTAGCTGAGTTAGGTCCTGTGATTTCTGAGATAAGAGCCATGCATGATAGACCTACTCACTCTAGGGATGATTCCCCATTGACGCGTTACCGGTATAGAATGTCGGAGGACGCCGAGACTCATTTTGAACCTGTTAGGTTAAAACGAGCATCATTAAATAACATTGAGCAAGAAAATGAACATTGCAAGCAACATTCAAGATAGACACACAATATACCCCAGAAACCCCATGCGGGGAAAACCAACACTGATGAAGATCTTCATTACATCACCAAAACCGGCCATCCAGGCCAAGTGAGCTAGCCACCGCTCACCTCCAGGCCTACTTTACAATGGAGCCTCCTCAAGCCTTATAAAGGCTTCATCACATGCAATACCATAGGACAATACCATGGGATACAACAAACCATGTGCCCAAACCATGTGCTAGACCTAACCACCTTTGAATCAATCCCAAGTCAAGGTTAACACATGCAATACCATGGGACAATACCATGGGCTACAACAAACCATGTGCTCAAACCATGTGCTATACCTAACCAATTTTGACTTGATCTCAAGTCAAGGTTAACCCTAACAATCCCCCCTTTAAACTTGACTTGGAGTAATCACCAACTCCCCTCAAGTATTTACCGAGGAATCTTACATACACCCCCCTATCACCTAGGTTTATCTCCCGACTTTACCAGTGAGTTACCAGGGGTATGCATGCCTTACCAGGTCTTACAGCCATATGCCCATTTACATGCAAACCACTCCATTACATTTTTTTATTTTATGTGCCTTCATGGTGACTACACCATCACCATCCATTGCTTCATCCTCTCACTTTCCATGCTCGCTTCCTTGCTCGTCTTTTTCCATGCTCCCTTTGTACCTACATCCAAACTCTTTCATTTATGTCCATATAAAGAAAAATCCATCTACCGGATTACATGGGTCATCGGCCGCTGTAACTGCCAGTTCTCTAGGAATTCTCTTCACATACATGGCTCATCAATCTTGGTCCCAAAACTGAGATTGAACCATCTCACATTTCTCCCGCAATCGAAGACTCAACCTCTCTGATCCACATCAATCTAGGCTATGAGTACACCTTCCACCCTCGTACCTACCTAGTGGTTCATTCCACACTTGATGCAACATCCCTTCTTTGCGCATAAGAGGGATACCTTGTGCTTTTAGCATCCAGAGAAATCCAAACTTGCTTATGGCTAAGTTTCACAAGGACCAAAAAAATTACTTCTAGGGTGTCAGGTACCACCGAACATGCACCCCACAATTTGATTCAACATAGAAACACCAACAAGCATAACCAATCCAAACCATGGCTCTTATACCAATTGTTAGGTCAAAACGAGCATCATTAAATAACAATGAGCAAGAAAATAAACATTGGAAGCAACATTCAAGATAGACACATAAGATACCCTGGAAATCCCATGCGGGGAAAACCAACACTGATGAAGATCTTCATTACATGGCCAAAATTGGCCATCTAGGACAAGTGAGCTAGCCACCACTCACCTCCAGGCCTACTTTACAATGGAGCCTCCTCAAGCCTTATAAAGGCTTCATCACATGCAATACCATAGGAAAATACCATGTGGCCAAACCATGTGGCCAAACCATGTGCTAGACCTAACCACCTTTGACTCAATCCTGAGTCAAGGTTAACACATGCAATACCATGGGACAATACCATGGGCTACAACAGAACCTGCCAGCACTAACTACGGTAGTTATGCTATGTTTGGTTTCGCTGCATATGATTTGGCGTTTTATGTCGAATCCAACTTCGAGCCTAACACTATGCCTAGGGGCACTCTCATTCCTTACCATGCGGAGAGGTTTGGGGGAACTAGTCACATTGCACCTTCTGTCCCAGTGGCGGAAGTTACATCATATATCCCTCCTAGGTCTAGACTTAGCGATCCGATTAGGATACCAGACTCGAGATGAGTGACGATAGGTGGTAGTACATACTTGATTACTCATATCCCTTCGTCCTCTATCCCTAGTTCTTCAAATGTCCACTCTCCACCTTATTCACGTGGTCCTTCGAGTCGGCACATGGCTACAAGTCAGATCTGTACTGCAGTTACTAGACCAATTGTGTCTCAAGTTTACATACCGCCCGTTGCTTCGGGAGGCTATGTTCATGCTTCTATAGGTCATATTACTACTTCCACGGCATATATCCCTACTTCCGATATGTATATTCCTACTTCCAGAGTGTATCTTCCTATCTACAGAGTGTCTCATGGGGCATCGCATGCGATGACCTATGGACCCTATTATGGGACGCAGTACAGACATGGTTCTTCACCTTATGGAGGTGGGTATCAACAACCTGCTTACTCTCCTAATTATGACTTTGTAGCTCCTACTAGTCAAGTTCCACCTCACTATGGTGCTTCCATGTTGCCCTATACGAGTCATATAGGAGGAGGACACTATGGCCAAGGCCATGGTGGTAGTCAACCCCATATGAATCAGGGAGCAGTCTATCGACCTCACCATCTTAGGCTCCCTTTCCTCGTGACGCTTAATCTTCCTGACTTATCGAGACTAATGAACAATCCTGTGGCTCATGACCCGGCTTGGCCAGCGGTCCCTACCAAGCTTCCTTCGGACATACCTAAGTTCGAGGGAAAACCGGGAGAGGATCCAAGTGAACACGTTACTACATTTCACCTATCTTGCTCTTTGAATTCATTACATCAGGACTCAATCCGTTTGAGACTATTTCAACGCACCCTCACAGGGCATGCTGTGAAATGGTATATAGAATTACCTAGGGGTGCTTTCGCTTTGTTCGACGACCTTGCGATGACTTTTCTTAATCACTTCCAGCTACCAGTGCATTATGACGTTGGTACTAAACTCTTGTCGACATTTCAGCAAGATAAAGCCACACATATTTCTGATCATATTCAAGAGTGGCATAGACGGAAGAGGTTAATTAAAGCTTTTATACTGCCGAAATTCCTCCTCGAGTGGTTCCTCAAGTTGTTATTGCCGTATATAGCGAAGGATGTTTCCACATCCAGAGTGTAGAATGAGGAACAAGTGATTTTTAGGGCGCAAGAACTGGACTTGATCTATGCTCAGTCCGGTTTGTTGTATGAGATTATTCCCAATGCTCCTCGTTCTAGTTTTGATACCAAAGTCAAACCTGGACCACATGCCGATGGAATTGTGGGTTGTGCAAGTGCGAAACCTGTATATTCAGTTGCAAAACAAGTTGGTCAGTTGTCAATGAACCAATCTGCCTTAGTACAATCTACGGCTTCGTCTCAACCCGCCCAAACGGCGAATGTACTTTCTATGCAATCGTCAAACCAAAAGGGTAACCAACAGCCCGGACGGAATAGAAAAAAGGGTAAAAGTAATCGTAAGGATGGGAATAAGAATGAGAATGCTAACAATAATGACAATAACGGTTGAAATGCTGGGGGGGGAAAGAAAGCTAAGCATAAGGTTAAGTTCCCTTGCAAGTTGTGTAAGGACGATCACCTCACTTACTTGTGCCCTCATATTGAGGAAGCTTTGAGACTCTTGGCACAGGGCCCATCTGTGCTAACTAACCCTTTACCGCATAATCAAAATATGAACTCGAAGTCCCATGACTAGTCTGATGATGATCATGATCCACCGGAGACTAGTGGTCATGGGTGTATTAATATGGTCCGTGCTGCGAAAGTTGTGACGTGTGCGAAAGATTATGGCTCATCACAGCCCATCCCAGGAAAAGAGCCTGATCCACCAGGGTCCCTTTTGCATATTGAGAAACCTGTGGATAAACCTGAGACTGCACCTCGCATTCCTAAGGGAGTCCTTAAGCATTCAAGGCATAATCCAAATGCCCGAGCCGCCCAGAACTATTCAGTTGTCGAGGATTTGGGCCATACTCCTTGTGCGATGTCTGCATTGGAAGTGCTTCAGATTTATCCTTCGCAAAGGAAGGCATTGCTTTCTTCCCTTGGTGTGAACAATGATGATTCTTCCTCCACGATCAAATTTGAAACCGCAGGACTTCAACCTCTCTTGCCCTACTATGTGTCTCTTTTGGTTCACGTAGAATGTCTTAATATGATCGTCAAGCGTACTGTAATTGACGAGGGCGCTGCTACTTCTATGATGTCTTTGTCCTATTGGAAGGGTCTAGGTTCTCCTGAGCTATCTAAGTTAGCGACCATGTTAACTTCATTTGATGGGAGATCTTTTAGGCCACACGGTATCCTTCCTTCCCTAAAAGTCCATTTGGGAGGGAAGACTGTTGCGATAGAGGTTGAGGTGGTAGATGCCCCCCTTGACTACAATCTCTTGCTGGTTAGGAACTGGATGTACAGCATGCAAGCCATTGCTTATTCCTTGTTATGCGTTGTATGCTTTCCACATAACGGGAATATTGTAACGATTGATCAAATGGAATTCAAGAATCCGTCTGTTACCGCATCTTCGGGAGCTTCAATACCGATCGTTGAACATTCTTAGCTAGCAACTGGGAGTGTGGGTGTAGGCATGTACCCATCCCTCATGGGAAGCTTTAGTTGTCTTGCACCGATCCTTATGATAGGATCTAGTTTCGATGAGGCTTCGACATCTACGAGATCAGTGTCTTTTCGCATGAGTCATATGGAAGATCCATGGATTCTTTCTGCACCAAGTACTTCGAGTGAGCCCGTCATGACGGATGTGTCATTGCCTACAACCATGATTTCTTATCAAGCTAATATGGAGTCTGCTGCAGAGCCTAGTCCTTCCTCTTTGCGGGCAGAGGAGGAGGACCCTTATGTGCTACCGGCATGGGAAGTACAATCATCTCACATGCACGACTACCTTGATATGGTTTTCCTTTCGGATGAAGCGATTATTGAGGCTATGTCGGGGGTTGAGCCACCATGGGAGGAACTCCATCACAAATCGTATTTTCTTCCAGAGCTTGACCGTTTGGAGTGTGAGGATTTTAGGGCAGTTCTTAGTCAGAGAGTTGGTAGTCCTGTGGTTCCATTAAGCTCTCCTGGTCCGATGGCTGATGGAAACATGGCGAACATATCTTGAACGATTCCTATCAACATCTATCACAATCCTGGCACGGTAGAGAATGTCTATATTGGGGCAGAATATTCCCATGCTGAGATTCTGGAATACACCGAGCTATTTAAGGAATTCCATGATACTTTTGCTTGGTCTTATGATGAGATGCCAGGTATTGACCCTCTAATTATCGAACATGAGATTAATACTTACCCCAACGCTAAGCCTGTTCGACAATGTTTATGCGCAGTGAATCCTAGGAAAGCACCCGCCACTAAGGTAGAGATAGAGAAGCTGTTGAAAGCCAGTTTCATCTATCCCATTCCCTTGACAGAGTGGATTTCAAACCCCATTCTGGTGGATAAGAAGCACGAAGCGATCCATATATGTACTAATTTCCACGATTTGAATCATGCTTGTCCTATGGACAACTTCCCCACACCATTTATTGATCAGATTTTGGATGAGTGTGCGGGTAGCGAGGTGTTCTCCTTCATGGACGGCTTTTCCGGGTATAATCAGATACAGATTAAACCTGAGGACCAACATAAGATTGCATTTATTTGTCCTTGGGGAACATTTGCATATCGAAAATTTCCTTTCGGCCTTAAAAACGCCGGAGCTACATTTCAGCGAGAAATGACCTTGTTCTTCCACAATCTTAAGTCAATTATTGAAGTATTTTTGGATGACCTCGCTACTCATTCTTGTATGAGAATGCATCATCCCTATCACTTGATATTGGTATTCGAAAGATGCCGACACTATTCAGTTAGATTAAATCCTCATAAGTGCATCTTTTGTGTGAAGTCAGGTCGTTTTTTAGGATTCATCGTTTCGAAAGAGGGTATAAGAGTCGACCCTTTGAAGGTTGAGGAAATACTTCAGTTGTCTCCCCCAAAAAATATTCGTCATCTTCAGTGTTTGCAAGGCATGGAAAACTTCTTACGAGGATTTGTTGTCAACTTTTCCAATTTGACTAGAGGCTTCATGCATCTCTTGAATAAGGATACTCCCTTTTATTGGGATGAGTGAGCCCAGGAGTCCTTCGATGCACTCAAGTGAGCCCTAGCATCGGCCCCGGTGATTAGTCCCCCGGACTATGGCCGTGATTTCTTATTATATGTGGCCGCGTCTTTAAAGACGATTGGTATGGTTTTGGTTCAAGAGGATGAGGAGCTCCAAGAGCATGTCATATATTATCTGAGCCAAAACCTTATTGATGCATAGATTCATTATTCTCATGTCGAGAAGCTTGCTTTAGCTACCGTACATGCAGCTCAGCGGTTGAGACATTATATTCTCCTTCCCCAAACCTTGGTTGTGGCACATGTCAATTTGTTTCAATTCATCCTAAACCAAAGGATGATTGGGGGAAAATATAATAAATGGATTGTCATTCTACAATAATTTGATCTCGAGTTTGTGTTGGCAAAATCAAAGAAGTCTTTAATCTTTGTAGAGCTTATATCGGATTTCCTGAGTGAGGCCAAGGAGTTGGTTTGTGAAGATACGTTTGTCGATGAAAAAATCTTCTTAATCTCAACGTTAGACCCATGCTATGGGGATATCAAAATATATTTACAAACACTGAGGACCCCTACTCACCTCTCACGAGATGAACGGCGACGATTACGTCATGTCTCTAAGAACTACCTCATAGTGGACAATACTTTGTACCGCCGTGGGGTAGATTCCATTTTACGACATTGTTTAACTCATGAGGAGGCTGAGGTAGTGCTGAATGATTTCCATGGAGGGGTGTGTGGTGGTAATTTATCTGGGCTTTCTACATCTCAAAATATTTTAAGAGCAGGTTATTTCTGGCCGTCGATATTTAAATATTGTATTGATGCGGTCAAGAGGTGCCACCCTTGCCAGGTGTTCACGCGTAATATGCACTCAAAACCTGCCCCGTTAGGGGGCTCGATTTTATGGATTGCAACCAAATTTTGGCTGGAGGGCACCATCATATTATAGTGGCTATTGATTACTTCATGAAATGGGCTGAGGCTATGCCTACAGTAAAATTCAACGGTGAGACAGCCTCTCACTTTGTGTTCAACCAAATTATTACTCGGTTCGGGATTCCTAAAGAGCTCGTCACTGAGCATGGCTCACACTTTCAGAACCGTATGATGGAAGAGTTGGCATCAAAGTTAGGGTATAAGCAAGAGCACTCCTCTTCTTACTACCCGCAAGCAAATGGATAGGTAGAGGAAGTGAATAAATAACTCAAATCCATTCTCCAACGAACCATCACACAAAGCAAGACGAATTGGCACATTATGTTATACCCTGCTTTGTGGGCATATCGAACCGCTGTTAATAGTGCCACTGGTTTTTCTCCATATCATATTGTACATGGAGTGGATTCGATATTGTTGGTTGAATGTGAGATTCCTTCATTGAAGCTAGCTATGGAACTCTTACCAGACACTTCACCTTTGGAGGAGCATTTGGTTCACCTTGAGCAACTTGATGAGCAGCGTCGGGATGCCTTGGTGGCTCTAGAGGTTAATAAGCGTCATGTAAAGGCCCAATACGATAAGTCTATTTGTCCAAGGGTGTTTAGTGAAGGAGACTTGTTCCTTTTGTGGGATCAACTGAAAGAACCCTTGGAGGCAGGGAAATTTAATCCTATGTGGCATGGTCCTTACATGGTCAAGCGTGTGTTAGAGAAGGGTGCCTATGAATTAGTGGATTACGAAGGGACATCCTTGGTGGAGCCTAGAAATGGGCTCTATCTTAAGAAATACTATGCATGATTTTCAGCCAAGGCTGCTTATTGTATATTATTGTAAAGCTTTGCATAGTTAGGTCTTTTTCTTATCGTGATCAGGTTTGTGATTAGTTTCCGTTTCTTTTGGCAGATGTCAATGGAATCTTAACCTACATAGGATTCACGGATGGTGCAAGCCGTCACACTCAACACTCAGCCTCTACTGCTTGGGTTATTTATACTCCTATGGGTCAAGTACTATCTTCAGGAGGTGTATGTCTATGGCCATCTTCCAACAATATTGCTGAATACAGTTCTGTTATTGAGCTTCTACGGGATGCCATTCTACATGGAATTCTATCTCTTGAGGTACGTCTTGATTCGGAGTTAGTAGTGTCACAGCTCAATGGTTTGTACCATGTTAGAGATCCAACGTTATTGAGAAGGTTCTTGCATGTGAGATTGTTAGAACGACAATTTGACAACATAAAATATATACACATTCCAAGAAATAATAATCAAGTTGCTGACTAACATGCTAACTATGTGTTAGATTGGCATTTGTTTCATTCACAATAAATTAATCACAAACACAATTTTTACACATGTAAATAAATAAATCGATCACCATAAGTTTTTTTATATATACATAAAAAATGTGGTAATACATAGTGTCATGATACAAAATTGGGCCTTTTAAGCCACCATCATATAATACACGGTCATACAAAATGTATACACTCCCAGGTGTCTAATCCTGTGGAGGAGGAGTAGGGTTTTGATCATGGAACATCACTATGGCTCTAGCCATCCATCAAAATAAACACACCCATGCACATGGTACACCCACCACCTGCCGCTACATGGCCTCAGGAAAGTCCTCGACTTGCGCCATGGGAACCCTATGAGTCGGCCTCACAAAGTTGGTATGAATGCTCTGGAGCGTTCGCTCTGCATCCACACCCATGATGCCATCTCCTCTTCCCCTCCATATATGATGAGGAAAGCCCTCTGGCCGTCCTGGTTCCACATCTGCACACAAATGGTAGATGTCACTATGTATTTTTGCGCAAAAAAATGTCTTTTTGATTCCATATAATCAAGAAAACACAAAAAAATTTAAATAACTCAAAAAATTTAAAAAGAGTGAGGGTCAAGATTCGTTACCTATATCACCATATGCCAACCCTGGTGGTAGCAGCATGTCTGGGTCCCCCCGGAAATATATCCATAGGAATTTCTCTCCGTAACAGAATTTTCTATCCCTGCATAGGGGTAGTCATTGATGGCAACTATCTGTCATCGCCACCATGGAAAGAAGTCAGCTAGATATGGGTTGGAAACCCTACCACCCCCTAGTTTGCACATAGCATTTGCCCAACACCGTTGGGCCAGATCTCTAACCCCGTGGAGAGGAACGTCCACTCTAGGGCTCAATCCTGGAACATGCTTGAAGTAAAACATGCTCAGAATACTGCTAAACCTGAAGTTCCGTACCCTACCTGCATTACACTCATTGAGATGGTGTTTCATGTTGCTTAGTAGTGTAGTAGTCCATTCGTAAATAGTGGGTCTCATACACTCCACTGTATAGAACATCATAGGCCGTGAGGCCTGGTGGAGTGATGCTAAGCCGACTATCCTACCCCATGTCAAGAATATGGCCTTTAGGACCAGCACCTGTATAGCATTGGTAGGGACCTGACTCCCCACCTTCTCAATGTTTGGATAATAGTACACTACAATGTACTCGTCGATAGGCAGGCCACCCCCTGGCCCACCACGGGAATGAAGGTTCACCACCTCCCCCCGTCTAGAAATCCCTGTGATAAAGTATATGTCCTCCACCTCTATGGTGAGGGACATCCCTTCAATATGGAAGGACTCTGAGTCTGGATCCCAATAGTCTACCAGCATCTGTAACAGTCTTGGTTTTTCCCTCAAACCACCAAGACACCAAAACTTGTAGAGTCCGCATGCATGTAAAGCTTGTTGAGCCATTAAGTCGGCCCTTACTGCTTCCTCTACTTCACCATGCTCACGCTCTCTCCACTCTAGCACCATCCTGCACAAGAAATTGGAAATTTTCCATTAGTTTATTAAAACCATATGTGCGGCCTCATAGGTGATTGTTTTCAAAACAGCCGCATATGTACACGGGTTTGAGGCCCTTTTCTGCGTATATCCAGCCCTATACGCGGAAAAAACCTCGATTTTCATGTGGGCCACAATGCTCATTTTGGGATGGCCTAAAAAACTTATTTGACCATGAAAATTCATCAAAATTATATCAAAATGCAAGAGGAGAGCATGAATAAATACTTGGAAGAAACGGTAGTGAATTCCACCGGCTGGATCTCCTGGAATTCGCTGTTGAAAATCAGAGCTCAAATGGGTAAAAGTTTCAAATGATTTATATTTTTTACTATTTATAGAAAATTTTCAAATATTTGAAAATTTTTACCCCCTTTTCTATAGTTTGGACATTTTCTAACCATTTTGGACCGTTTTTGACATAATTTGTGATGTAGAAGACCTTTTTTAGTGTCGTTTCAGCCATTGGATTAACCCTTTCGTGTCAATCTCAGGTATCATGTCTAAACTGGCATATAGGTTAGGTTTCACCACTGTTTGCATTTTGCATGACGTTATGACCATCTCATCATGGCCTTGGGTACGAACCCACTCTATTATGTCACGAAACCTTCTTGCTGCCCTAGAAGTGGCATGATATGAGTGGTAGAGCTTCACCTTACATGGGTACCCTAGTTAGCGCCTTATTTGCATTTGGTGCCCATGTCGATGTTTTCTCTTTTAGGGTGTGGGAGTCCATTGTATAGTATTGCCATGACATTTCGCAAGAGCCACATACTCCTCTTGATCTTATGCTGGCCTTTTTCCCTCAGGACTCCCTTATGTCATATTGTGAATGCATTATCATGATATTTTCCTGCCTTATTGAGCTTTATGGTGGCTCCCTTGACATTGCATTTTAGCCATATATCCCGATCTTGTCTTATGTCTAGCCATGCAGAGCCATTTTTTATATCCTTCGGAGCTTGATTCCCTTTTTACTGAGAGGGGG